>RJWJ010027080.1:0-22502 GCA_004363605.1 Indri indri
GTCTGCCGCCCATATTCCAGGCTGGTCAGTCGTCTCAGCAATATCCTTTGTAACATCCCCGTCACCCCGCGTCACGTCTGCATTTAGTTGTCACATCTCTGGTTTTCTTTAGTCTCGATCTGCTCCTCAGGCTTTCTGTCCTTCGTGGCATTGGCATTTTTGGAGAACGCAGGCCTTATTTTTCTTTAAATTGAGAGTCCCCCCTTTTGGGGTTTCCCGGTGTTTCACTGTGATCAGATTCAGGTTATGGATCCCTGGGCAGAATGGTACCTAAATGACACCATGTCCTTCTCAGGGCACCCCTTCTGGAGGCACAGGGTGTCTGTCTGCCTCTCGTTATTGATGTTAATTTCGGTTGCCCAGTCAAGGTGCTATTCACGTTATCCACTTACACTTAATGTGTTTCCCTTTCAGCTAATGAGCAATCTGTGGGAGACACTTCCAGCCCGTGCTAGTGTCTTGCTTCTCATCAAACTTCCTCTTAAGATTTGTCATCAATGGATGACTTTTGCTGAGCCGTTCTTTACTATGACAGTTGTAAAATGACGATTTTCTACTACTTCCTCCACATTACCAGTTGGTATTCTAAGGCAGAGCCCTCCCTTCGTCCCCACTCATCCACCCACACACCCCCCTGCCTACCTGCCCAACTCATCCACCCACCCAGCCACCCACCCACCCATCTCCCTACCCACGCATCCATCCATCCACCCAAACAACCACTGTCCACTCATCCATCCAGCCATCCATTCTATCCATCCATCCATCCAACTATAGTATAGATTTGTGGATTCCCATTTTATTCATCAGGTTATAATCCATTCTTGTTCTTATTATAGTTTGATGCTCAAATTGTCCCCAATTTGGCTAGTGAAAGCCCCTACAAGCTGGCTTCAGTGACTAAATTGAGTATTAAATAGCTCTAAATAGTAAGGCAAATTAGATGATCAGGATATCTCAGATCTGGGGGAAAAATCGAGGTCCCTGAAGGAGTAGAGGAGGCCGGGAAGCAGCTTCTGTCTCTCTAACTGGCTTGACTGACCTCGCTCTGGGAGAGTCTGGGGATCTGACATCTGCCTCATGGTCCTGCCCTGGAACTTCTCTTCTGTCTGTGGAAGAATTCCAGCTGACGTGGTCCTGCCACAGTCAGGACTGGGCAGAGCTTAGGGCACCGTTAGCAGAGTCCAGGGAGCCCAGCCTTCCTGAGCTGCGAAGGGGCCACGGAGGTGGCCGAGTGGCTGCCACAGTGGCCTGGCTGGCAGCGAGAAGGAGAATAAGAAAGCCGTCACGTCCTCCGTCTGCACGGCAGGGAGACTCACCGTCGTCACCTCTCTTTGCTCTAGGTCGGCTCCCACCATCTGAGACTGCACAGAGGCCTGGAAGCCAGCGCCCCTGCTTTTGACAGGTAGGGATTGCCTGACACCGCCCGAGCCCTTCGTCCTTGTCCTTAGGAATCTTCCTCCCATCAGACAGTGGGGCAGGGGACAGGGTGTGGCAGGAAGGGGAAGGCCCCAAACCCCGAACCTCATTCTGCCTTTTACGTTGGTCCTTTATGCAAGAAGGGAGTTTACAAAATGGAATTTTCACTCATTCGCAGGTTTCCTGAAGGTTAATTAATCAATGTTCAGGTAGCACGTTGCAATTATTTTGTCTTATCAGTTTCTGCTTGTAATGAAACTTCATCCATTTGCCTTGGTTAATAAGGGATAACCTAAATTATATTTATAGCTGTTTGTTTTTGTTTTGTAAAGGTTATGTATTCCCAGGTTTTAAAAAGTATGGAAAGGTATAAAGTGAAAAATAAAAGCACCCTGACTCCAATTCCCACTCTTAGTGATTTTACTATTATTAGTTTTTTACATGTTATTCTAGAAAAACTTTTGGTACCTACATATATATTTTTTATTTTTTAAAACACAAATTGGATCATAACACACTGTTTCACAGCTTGCTTAACATTGCTAAGCTGAACTATTTGTAATATGTACTTGAAATAGTTAATAGCTTCTTAAAATATTTGCTTTTTTAATCTAAATACTAATTTTTAAAATTATCTTAGTGAATATAATAAAAATTCTCAAAAGTGGCCGGGTGCGGTGGCTCACGCCTGTAATCCTAGCACTCCGGGAGGCCGAGGCGGGTGGATTGTTTGAGCTCAGGAGTTCAAGACCAGGCTGAGCAAGAGCGAGACCCTGTCTCTACTAAAAAAAAAATAGAAAGAAATTATCTGCACAACTAAAAATATATAGAAAAAATTAGCCGGGCATGGTGGTGCATGCCTGCAGTCCCAGCTACTCGGGTGGCTGAGGCAGTAGGATCGCTTGAGCCCAGGAGTTTGAGGTTGCTATGAGCCAGGCTAACGCCACGGCACTCACTCTAGCCAGGGCAACGGAGTGGGACTCTGTCTCAAAAAAAAAAAAGATTCTCAAAAGCAATTTTTTAGCGAGGCATGTTGGCACACACCTATAGTTCCAGCTACTTGGGGCATTGCTTGAGGCCAGGACTTGGAGACCAGCCTGGGCAACATTGTAAGACCCTATCTCTAAAAAAAAAAAAAAGAAAAGTAATTTTGAAAATGTTTTTTATCATTCCACTGAAGCTTTATTTGGACTTTAAATTTGCTTGCATATTCTTCTGCTGAACATAACACTGGTAATGTGAGCCCAGCTGTGACCTCCTAATTAGCATGTTACAAACAATGGATTTTACTATAAAGAGATGTATAATCCAGTGATAAAAATGCTATTGCCTTTTTCCAGAACACTATTAGTATGTCCTAAGCATTGTACATATGTAGTTCTAAATGTTTTAGGGAATAGTAAATATATAGCTGAAAATGAAATTCTACCTGAAGCTGACCCAAAAGAAGAGAAAAGGGTTATGCTGGGCTTGTTTCAGAAACCCTCACGTGTTTGTGAACTTTTTAAAAAACATACACGTGTATAGTGTGAGCACATTTACAAGACTGAAGACTTTTTAGCATCCTGGGAATGCAAGGTGTGATGCACCTGCCTGAGAGAACGAGAGCTTTGTCTTCCCACACGCACCCCAGAGGCTGCCTTGCCCTTGGTCAGCGTCCCCAGATCTAGGGGTAAACTTAGATCTCTTCTGCAGGGCCCGGAACAACCTGCTGGAACGTAAGTCCTTTCACGGGCAGCTCCTGCTTACGGGAAGTCTCCTCTATGCTGTTTGACCACAGCATTTGACTGGCACCGTGTGCCCACACGTCCCTTGCAGGAGCTGCCCATTTTCATGTTAAGTGCCGACTGTGCTAGATTTGGGAGTAGTATGTAGAAATGAGGTGGCACATCTGTCTAGGGACGGGGCGCTGTGACGGCCCTGAGCGCAGCCAGGCGTCCTTGGGCTGGCACACGCTCTCTCTCTGCTTCCGAATCCTCCTATCTGGCCTTTGCCGCGCTCTCAAATTCTTCCGGTTCTTCGATGGACTTGTCTACAGTGAATCCCTTTCCTCCAAAAACTCCTTCCCATGGATCGTTTTTCTACCCAGAGGATGCTCAGTTTTCTTTGCCAGGGCCACACAGGTGCCCTCGTTGGTGGAGGCTGTCTCTTGTCGTTCTTTCATCTGTGCGCACCGTGTCCGAGCGCTGTTTGGAGCAGGTCTTTGGCTGCAGCTGCTCGAGCAGGATCTCGCCATCTCAGCGTGGTGACGAGTTACTGTTCATGGGTGCTGCCCGAGTCTCCCTTCACGGCACGGCAAAGCTGTTCTCTGTCACCCTCGCGCTTGCCAGAGCTGTTGGGCCTGGAGCCTTGGTGTGCGCGTCAGGGTGTGTCTGGCTTTTATCCCTCCCCGAAGGTCAGAAGGGGGCGTCCCAATGGAAGTCTACCTCTTCAGTGTCCTGAAAACCTCTGCAGTTTTCTAGGTGGCTTCCTAGAACAGTAACAGGTGGGCGGAGGGATGAACAAAAGGCCTAAATGCACAGCGCCACCCAGGCTGGCAGCAAGTCTGTGTGGCACTGACCTCGGTGTGGGTGCCAGGACCTCCCTTATGCCCTGGACAGTGAAAGGAGTGTTTTCATTTATCGATAACACATCTGTTATCGTATTTTTGCATTAAAAGGAAAGAAATATCAGCTCCCATGCGCTGAGCACTGTCATTGTCACCTTCGCTCGCCTCTTTCAGTCCTCAGGGCCATTCCCTGCAGAAGGGGGAGCAGTCTCACCACACAGATGAAGGAAGGAGCTCAGAGAGGATGAATAGTTGGATCAGGGGCGTTTGGGGTTGGTGACAGGATAAAGTAATAATGAGTAATATGGAGTAGTGATGAGTAAATATAGAGTAAAAATGAGTAATATAGAGTAATACGGAGTAAATACTGGTTCTCTTCCAGCCCTGGGATTTGGACCCAGTTGAGAAGCAGGTGCAGGAACCAGACATGATCAGACGTGGGCCTTGTTTCCGATAAGCCACATTGTGGCTTCATGCGTAATGAAATGCAGCCTTAGATGGAAAACTGGATGCTGAGGTGGAGAGGTCTCCCACCAGTTTCTCTAGTTTTGAGAAAGGAGGGTGCCACGCGAGATAAGAGGTTAATTACACAGACATGCCCGTTGCATTCGTGAGACTCTATCCGTGGAAGGTCAGGTTAGCTGTTCCGGAATCAACGGCGGCACTTTACGGAAGGTGCAGCACGTCTTCTCTGACGCCAGACTTGAGTAGAGGTCTGCACTAGCCAGCGAGGTGGCCGCTCGGGGGGACTGTCCCCTCCAGCCCCAGGCTCCCTTTCCACACTTTGGGTCACGGGAGGTGGCTGGCCCTGGGCCTCTGGCACTGAGAAAACGCAGCCCCTTCTGGCCCCTCTTCCCGCAAGGGCAGGACGGGGCGGCCATCTGCGCCCTGCCCAGGTCACCGCTGCCCCGCTGCCGTTGCAGGCACATGGTGCTTCTGAAGGAGCAGTACGGACAGCAGGTGGTCGTGAACCTGCTGGGAAGCAGAGGTGGAGAGGAGGTGCTCAACAGGGCCTTCAAGGTAAGGCCCGCGCGGCCCCTGCACACTTGGGCCGGTGCAGGTGGCAAGGGCAGGCGGCTCCCGCGGGGACTGAAGGCCTTGGCCAGCCCCACTTGGTGACTCGGGCTCCTGGTGCAGTGGGCTTCATTTCTATGAGCCGATGGTAGGGAGAAGGGCTCCGAGTGAGAGCATCTCCGTCCCCAGCTGCCCCTGGGCTCCCCGTGGGGCACTGTGGGCTGATGGTCTCTAGGAGTCCCTCCCAGTCCAGCGGGGACAGGTCCCCCACCCCCGCCTCCTGGCAGCTCAGCCCTGCTCCAGGGTAGCCCCGCGGGTCACTGGGCCTCAGGGCTTGATTCAGAGCCGAGCTCACATGGCTTTCTGGCTGGCTCTTACACAGGCAGCTGCTGGGCTCCCTGGGGCTGCTGGGGGTGCGGGGAGAGCCTGGCCAGGCCAGGAGTGGGCGGAGCAGGTGACGCATTCTCCCCACTCTCCCTGTGCCTGCCGCTGTGCACAAGACATTCCAGAACTAGCTGGCGGCTCCTTGTTCTTTTCCCGGCCTCCCACATCTCCTGCCTGAAGGAGAAAATCTCTGGTTGTTTGAAGCTCAAGGAAGCCCCTTATGGGCAAGGCTTGAAGTCACCTCAGCAGGGAGTGAGGGCTGACCTCTGTGGCCGACCCCTGGCCCCTGACCCCTGGCTGGCTGAAGCTGGTCCAGCTGGGCTCATTTTCCTCTGCTGAGAAAGCCTGCACGCTTGGAGCGGGACTTTCTGGCCGCCAGTTTTATTTGGCCAGACCTGCTTTTCCTGTTTGGTTTGTTGCTATTAGCAACAAGCTCCAGAAGCATCTCCCTTCCCACCCGTCTTGGCAGCAATGCTGGCTGCTTATTTTGAGGAAGAATAAAAAAAAAATGGAAGCCAAAAAAAAAAAAGAAGAACCCCAGTCTCTTTCTCCTCTATGCCTTGAGTTTCAGGGACAGGGTGGCCTTGCCTCCTCCCATGAGCTGGTGGAGGTGCCCTGGCACTGTGACCAGAGGCGCAGGAGATAGCAGCCACCTTGGGCACAGGTGGGGCAGGCAGCCAGGTGGGCAAATAGGGAAGGGGCAGTGGCCTAGCTGGACGTCTGCCCTGCCTGGTGTCCCTCAGCCTTGTCAGCGCTGCCTGCCTGGCCTGGCAGCTGTTGGTCCTGCGGAACGGGGCACCTGCTCTGCCATGCACAGCACTCAGCCACTGGGCGTGCCATTTGGGTTGGCCAGCTTCCTTGTCACAGCAGGACTTCCTTGGCAATGGCAACTGTGCCTTGATTTACACTCTGGCTTGTGGGGAATGGGCACTGTGAGCTATGCCAGGCCAGATGACCCAGAGTCCTCCTAGACCTTCAGTGTCATTAGAACCCCTGGCTGGGCAAATGCTGGACAGACCTGAGCTGAAACCATGAGGCCTGGGTGCAGGAGGGTGGCCTGGGAAGGCGGCCAGTGCATCCTTTACCCCGGGGTATGGTGGGGAAGCCGAGAAGCTGCCGGGCCACGGAAGCCACATGCAGAAGACTCGGGAGCATGGTGGTGCCATCGGCAGCCTGTGCCGTGCCACCCGTCAGCTCTCCCTTCACTCCAGGTCTCGGGCCATTATCTCCCCCACCCTGAAGTTGCACTGGGCTTGGGCTTTGTGTCCCACCCAGGGCACTCAGCCTGGGGACTTGGCCACTCAGGCCCACCCCCCCCCCCCAACCGACACACACACAGAGCTTGTGCTTGTCAGGGTGGGCTGGCTGGTTACCAGGGCAACGATGAGCTGGATTATGAGCTCCACAGCCAGCAGTGCCACTGTCCCTGAGGGCCTGGGGCGCTCAGGCTACCAGAAGAACAGAGCGACCTCCCTCACCTGTGCCCTCCGGAGACCCTGCAGGAGTGTGATGTCCCCAGGGAGCCGCAGCTGCTGTGGCTCCTTTTGCCCAACGAGGACCCACTGCCCTTGTGTAGGCAAGCTGTTCCTATGGGTTTTGTGCCCCAGGCCTTTGTCCTGGGCTTTCCTCTCAGGGTCAGGACAGGTCCACAGCCTGGTCCCCAGTAAGCTTTCAAGCTGAACCGCGAGCTCTAGTGAGTAGCTGTGGTTAGCCTCCTGGCAGGCACCATCTTCCCTTCCTTCTGTTCCCCTCACCGCCCTTCCCAATCCCTTTTCAGAAGCTGCTCTGGGCTTCCTGCCACGCCAGCGACACGCCTATGATAAACTTTGACTTCCATCAGTTTGCCAAAGGCGGGAAGCTCGAGAAATTGGAGAACCTGCTGAGGCCCCAGTTACAGCTGCACTGGGAGGACCTGGACGTGTTCACGAAGGGCGAGAATGTAAGTCCACGGTGAGTGTCGCCGGGTGCCCCGTCAGGGAGGGCCTCATTCCCTCGCTACTTAGCACCCCCATGCACAGCGTCCTGGGAAAGCGCGGTTTCCTAGTGAAAGGGGTGTCCCAATAAAGGGAGTGTGTTACGGTGTGGAGCGCCATGCTGCGACGCAGACCTGTGAGGGAGGGGCGCCATTACTGGTTGTGGCCAGACAGCGGACAGACCCATGTCGCCCGAGGAAACGGGCGTGGACTGCCCTGGTCAGAGCCGAGGAGGAGAAGGAAGTCCAGCGCCCTCACGCCATGTGCAGCAGGTGCTTGTGTTTGCAGAGTCCACGTTTTCGAATTCACCCACTCACTAAAACTTACTCGTAACCCCAAAGTCAATACTCACAGCACTTTCAAGGACATTCACAGACATGTGCAGAGCAGTGAAAAAAAAAATGGTTTTTGAGACAAGGTCTTGCTCTGTCTCCCACACTGGAGTGTAGCGGTGTCAGCCTAGCTCACGGCAGCCTCCAACTCCTGGGCTCAAGCGATCCTCCTGCCTCAGCCTCCCAAGTAGCTGGGACTGTAGGCGTGAGCCACACCCAGCTAATTTTTCTATTTTTTGTGGAGATGGGCTCACTCTTGATCAGGCTGGTCTGGAACTCCTGGCCTCAAGTGACCCTCCCGCCTGGGCCTCCCAGAGTGCTGGGGTTACAGGCGTGAGTACCGCGCCTGGCTTGAGGATAGTGAACAATTCGAGTTGCCACATGGGCACATTCCCAGCTGAGGTCAAGCAAGGCAACACTCTGCCTTCCCGTTTTGGCTCTCACACTGTGAACAAATGTCCTTGTCGTGATTCACGAGAACGTCCTTCACGTTTTCCACACTTTTGTGGTTTTTGTCGGTGATTTCTCAGTTTCAAATGGCCCCCAAGGATCGTGCTGAGGGGCTGTCCAGCACTGCTAAGCACAGGCGGTGGGGATGTGCCTCACAGAGAGAACACGTCAGAGGAGCTCCGTGTGGGCCTGGGTGGCAGTGCTGCATGCGTGGTGATGAACGTATTTAATAAAATGTCTTCATACAGAAACACGTAAAACAAAGTTACGCATTGATCAATTGATGAAACTGTGACCAGAGGCTCACAGGATCCTGACCCCGTATTTCCTCTAGGAGCAATGCTTCCGTGTCAGCTAATTCAGTGTTCATGCAACTTTACAGAACATAGTTGCTGAGAATGACAAGAGCCACTATCCTTAGAATGACCCGGATGTGCAGGCTGCTGAGAGTGTGCTGGCGTCTGCCTGCCCTTCCAGTAGTGCTGAGACCCGTCAGGATGTATACCGGGGTTCCTGGGGGGCCGCTAGGGAGGAGGTGAGGGGTTCCCTCTTGGAACAGGTCTCCTTGGGACTGAGGGTCAGGCATAGGCTGCTGTGCCACGGCGATTGCTGCTGCGCACACAACTCGTAACTGTTTACATTTCTCCTCCTTGTCCTAAGTTTTCAGAAGGGTACTGTGCGGATGAACTGTCTTGACTGCCTGGACCGAACCAACACCGTGCAGGGCTTCATCGCGCTGGAGGTTTGTCCCTGCCTGGCCTCTTGCGCCACCTGTACCATGTCCTGTGCCTTCAGCAGCAAGAGGAGGGTGGCAACACTGGATGACCTTCTGACTGTGGGCAAGGTGGACAGGGATGTGCTGGGGCGTCCGGGGAGGCGTTCCCTGGCGTGCTGGTGCCACCACTGCCTGTCCTCTGTCACAGGCACACTTCCTCACACCCTTTTGGAAGCACATCCCAGACATGGTGCCCAAAGGCTCCAGGTGCCCCTGCAGGAACAGTAGTTCCGTGTGATGATTGTCACGGCTGCACCGTTGGGCGAGGGCAGCGTGAGGCCGGCTGGGCGAGGCTGCATTTGAAGCTGGGGAGGAGACTCGAGTCTGCCCGGCTGCCTGGTCGACCTCTCCTGGCTGGGACAGGGGGCGTGTCAGCGCCACCCACCGTCCAGCACTGTTTGCTGTCCAGCCTCCGGCAGGGGTGCGGGGCAGTGTGAGGGGTCAGAGGAGGGGCTGGGGAGCACTAAGCAAAGCTGGCGGGAAGCCACTTTCTCTGCTGCATGAGCTCCTCCTCCTCGGGAGGTGTGCAGAGTCATCCGGGGTCTGCTGAATAAGGGACTTCCTGGCACGGCACCTGGTGGGGGCTCCATGGGAGATGTCAGTGACAACTGTCCGTTACTTCTCCCCCAGGTCCTTCACCTGCAGCTCAAGAGCCTGGGACTGAGTTCAAAGCCCATCGTCGACCGCTTCGTGGAGTCCTTCAGAGCCATGTGGTCTCTGAACGGGCACAGCCTGAGCAAAGTGTTCACGGGCAGCAGGGCCCTGGAAGGGAAGGCCAAGGTAGGGACCCGCCCAGGGTGGGAGGGCAGGGGCGCGTGGGCCCCCCTCACGCCTGCGGTCTGGTCCTGGCAGGTGGGGAAGCTGAAGGACGGGGCCCGGTCCGTGTCCCGCACCATCCAGTCCAACTTCTTCGACGGGGTGAAGCAGGAGGCCATCAGGCTGCTGCTGGTGGGGGACGTGTGCGGCGAGGAGGCGGCGGACAAAGGGAGGATGCTGCTGGACAACACGGCCCTGCTGGGTAGGGCTCCCGGCCTGCGGGGGGCCGCTCCCCACGTCCCGCTCCCCTCACGTAATCCGGGTGGCGGACACTCCCGGGGCATCTGGGCTTCTGGCTGTGGTCCCGAGGTCTGACCCCCGACCTGCGCGGCTGGCAGCTGTTGTCGCTTTCTGGGAGCCTGTTCTCTCTGACCTAGAGTGGAAAATCGCACTTCTGCTTTCCTGCCGGGAGCAGGGGAGAGACCCAGAGGGCTCAGCCCGGGCGGCGTGCTGTCCTGAAAGTGGCGATGTCTTCGTATTAACCCACCCCACAAACTGTCTCAGCTGACATCGCGCGGGGGCCTTCCATGAGGTCGGCCTCCGCTTTCTCTCCTGGCTCCCGGGGCCCATGGAGGTAGAGGAGGAGACGCTGTCCTCCCTCGGCGGGAGGCACCTTCCGCTCCCAGCGGCAAGAGCGTCGTGATGCCTCAATAGCTGGTGTCTCTTGGGGGACATTTCAATGGCATTTTGTCACCCGGAGCCTGTCAATATGATAGGCCTAGTGGAAAAGGAAAGCACCTCAGCATTTGTCCTTTTAAATTTTGTTTTAGAAATTTTTGGTGTTTTTGGAAAATGGATTTGCTTGTGTTTAAAATGGTTTCACAGCCCTGTTCTACCCTCATTCTTCCATCACTGGGGGAACTCATTTTGGCTTCCGATAGCCATGGTGATAATTAGCTTCTACCCTGGGCACGGTGCCCGCTTGGCAAACGCCGAGGGAAGCTCTGAGTAGCGCGGTGAGTCTCGCTCAGTGGCAGGGCAGACTCCAGGTCAATTTGGGTCGTGTCACTAGTTTAAAAACTCGAATATGTTTTGGCTATCGAACCATGGAGATGGTTCTGTGTAATGTCTTTTTAAAGCCTTAAGTCTGAGATAAAACGTTTAAGGCATGCGGGAGGGAAGGCGGAAAATGCAAAAATGGGTGTTTTGGTTGGTAAGACGTTTAAAGTTATATACGTGTGTGTGTATGTGTGTGTGTGTTCATATGTATCTTAAATATGGTCATAGCAGTGTCGCCTCGCTTAAATTCCGATGCCTTATTCTTCTGCAGGATCAGGGAGTGTGGGGTGGGTGCTGGGGACAGGGCTTTTCCCCGTTGTGTCTGAGGCTCCTGGTGATCTGACGTCACATGGCCGCTGTGGCTGTGGTGGGGCGGGGTGTGGGGGGCGAGTTTGCAGTCCTGCGTCCCCTCCACGCCTTTATGCAGAAATGCCAGGAGGGAAGCGCAGGGGTTTCTGTGGTTTTAAGCCTTTCATCATCTTCCTTTAGGGAGCGTAGCTAGAGGCTCGCCGGTCGTCTTCTGGAACAGCGGCCCCTCCTGTATTTTTGGAGGGTGCCTGCGGTTTTGAACTGCAGAGAAACCTGTCTTTTTATACGCCCCCCGCCCCCAACAGTGACTCCCAGGATCCTGAAAGCTATGACGGAGCGCCAGTCTGAATTCACAAATCTCAAACGCGTCCGCATCGCCATGGGGACGTGGAACGTGAACGGGGGAAAGCAGTTCCGGAGCAACCTCCTGGGGACGGCGGAGCTGACGGACTGGCTGCTCGACGCACCCCAGCTGGCCGGCGCCGCAGGGCCCCGGGGTGAGGGCAGCTCCCGCGGTGGGGACAAACGCAGAGTTCATCCAACCCAGCGTAACAGGCTTGACCCTCGCAGTGGCCACTGCCGCGTGGAATTCAGTGTTCGCTGTTTTCGTTCCTCAGAATGTTTAAAGAGCACCGTGGTCTCACTTTCGAGAATCTGCCCAGCAAATTAACTACCTTTTCTTTTCCCAGTGGTTAGAAGAGTCATCAGGGGGCGAATCTCTTTGCTCTTCACATAAAGAGATTTTGCAGTCTTGGGTTTTGGTCAGTAGATCACCCCTCCCTGGTGACCCCTTTGTGGCCAGGAGGACAATGTGGCTCCTAGAGCCGCGTCCCTGTTGGGCGGGAGCCAGGCGTGGCTTTGATATGGCTGCTGACCCAGAGACTCTCGCCCCGGCCTTTCCCCAGAGCAGCTCTGTCGTCCGCTTTAAGGAGTCATGAAAGAATTTGTGTACTTTTTAAGAATAAAATGACTCCAGATTTGACACCCCACCGTTTATCTTACGTCATGCAGTATAAGGTGTCGCATGGCCTCGGAGCTGAGGACGTGAGGAGTAGGGGATCCTTGTCCGGTCAGCCTTCAGTTGGGGCCTCGCTTTGTCCTCCTTTGGGCTCAGGAGGAGACTTGCGATCTGCGTCTTTGCCTGTTGCCAAGCAGCCTGTGGTTCAGGGGACAGGCGGTGGCCTGCGCTTATGTACATTCTCCACGCAGCCCAGATGCGCGGCGCCCAGAGCCCTCTCCCCTTCTGCCACGCACTCGGTCTGCGCCCTCCACTCCGCCTCAGAGGGCAGGCGGCGGAGTCCACGGTTGAGAGTCTCTGGGCTTCTCCATGTCAGTGGTGGCCTGTGTCAGTGTTTGTCATACATCCAGAAACTGTCCTGAGTGCCACGAGAGTAGGCCCCATGATGCTGAGGACACCAGTACAGGAGAGTCCCCTCCCCCGTGCTAAAGCGACTCCTTTTGTTTGCCTGCGGGAAAGGGTGGGTGGTTTCAGCAGGCTGGTTGCCTTCGTGCAGGGATTTTATTGGCGTGGGCATTAGTGGGCTCACCAGCAATACCCCTAGAAAGCCACCAGGGTCAGGAAAAGGAAGGAGTTGTAGTTACGGTTGCCAAACAGATCAAGCAGGGACAGGCATTGTTTTCTTTAAAAAAAAAAAAAAAAAAAAATGGTGAGGCCGGGCGCAGTGGCTCATGCCTGTAATCCTAGCACTCTGGGAGGCCGAGGTGGGCAGATTGTTTGAGCTCAGGGGTTCGAGACCAGCCTGAGCAAGAGCGAGACCCCGTCTCTACTAAAAAAAAAAAATAGAAAGAAATTATCTGGACAACTAAAAATATATAGAAAAAATTAGCCGGGCATGGTGGCGCATGCCTGTAGTCCCAGCTACTTGGGAGGCTGAGGCAGTAGGATTGCTTGAGCCCAGGAGTCTGAGGTTGCTGTGAGCTAGGCTGACGCCATGGCACTCACTCTAGCCAGGGCAACAGAGTGAGACTCTGTCTCAAAAAATAAAATAAAATAAAAATGGTGAAGCCAGAAGTTCCGAGTTGCCTGGTGTGGCCCACAGAGAAGGAAGGGGACAGCCTGCCTGGCTGTCACTGATGGTGGCCACTTCCCCAGCTGGAGCCAGGGAGTCAGGTGCCTCATGTTCTGCAGCACCTGGAACCGTGTCTGGCCTTGAGGGCGCAGGTACCCGAGTGTCTGAGGAGTGACCAGAGAGGTCGGTAACTGGCCGCAGGGATTGCCCAAGGCCCTAAGCGCCCCTGTTGGAAGGCAACAAAGGCGGAGTGTGCAAAGAGCACCTCAGGGCTCGCTGGGCTGCACTTACACCAGGCATTTCTGCAGCGGGCTCCGTCAGAGCAGCTCCCTAGAGTGGTGGCGGCCACCTTGCGTTGGACGGGCAGGGGACAGCATGGCTCAGAAGAGGGAAACGGGGACCCTGTGATCCAGTCATGCAGGACTTGTTGGTTCTGATTTCTTTCATCTCCTGCCTTGTTCCCCAGACGACAGCAGCCCAGCTGACATATTTGCTGTGGGGTTTGAAGAGATGGTGGAGTTGAGTGCAGGGAATATCGTCAATGCCAGGTACGGCGCCGTGTGGGGGGCTAAGCGGGGTCCTCCTGAGTCAGGTGTTTGGCTCTCCTCAAGCCAGCCTGCGTCTGAACGGCTGACTGTGACCTGGCTGCGTCCCCTGCCTCACGTACGCACCGCCCTATTTGCTTTTCCCTGCTAACGGAGGCAGCAGAGAGAAGGGCTGATCACGGCTGTTTTCTCTTGAGCTGTCTGGCCTCGGCCACACGTCGAGGCCGATTGGCGCTGCTGCGGGAGCCGGCGTGTGTGCACGCAGGGCGCAGGGTGGGGCTGGGACAGTGGCTGACTCACGTTTCCTGGGGAGAGGCAAGAAGGTGCGCGTGCAGGGAGGAGGCACGCCCCTCCTTTGCACCAGGACAAAGAATCCAAACCACTGGATCGAGCACTCCAGCCCAGGCGACAGAGACCCTGTCTCTTAAAGAAATAAAAAATAAAATCAAACCCTCCTAAAACCACTGGGGTGTAAAGTCAACCGGACTTCCCCCTGCCCCTCCTAAACTTGTCCAGCTTTTAGTTCAAAGAATTTTCTGAACAAATAAATAAAACTGACTGTGTGGAGCTCCTACAAGAAGGTCCTATGCCTGGTGTTGGAGTCGAGGAGGGGCTGCCGTGACGTGTGAGACACAGCCGAAAATGCGCAGACCACCCGCTGCAGGCAGGCGGGTGCTGGGCGCGGGCAGTGCGAAATCAGTTCTGTCACAGGAATAAGCGACGGCTGGGGCAGCCGGTGGGTGGGAGATGGCACTTCCACGCTTCCTATCTTTTCTCTCCAGCACCACCAACAGGAAGATGTGGGGTGAGCAGCTTCAGAAAGCCATCTCACGCTCTCATAGGTACATTCTCTTGACTTCGGCACAGCTGGTGGGCGTCTGTCTTTATATCTTTGTACGTCCATACCATGTCCCGTTCATCAGGTAAGAACCTTTGTTTACAAACATCTGGGGAACACGGGTTGTTAGTCTTTGTGTTTTGTTCTATGACTTCCTCCTCCTCTTCTGCAGCAGGAATGGGGACCTGCCATTATTCTAGATAAGTGTAGCGAAACCCCCAAGGAAAAACTAGGCTGAATAGCATATTGTCTAGCCATTAAAAAGCCACAGTGGGGAACTTCTGAGCCAGGAAGCTGGGCTTTCTTGGAGTGTTACATGACTGTCCTCACCTAAGCCCAGCTCTGCGCAAGGAAGGGAGTTCCTTGTTGGAATTTTACAGACAGGAAACCTGTGACCAAGAGCTGAGTAACTTGTCAGGAAACTACGATTCTTTTGTCTCTTTTTGGAAGAATTATAGGGAGATTGAATGGGCCTCCACTGCTGCCCGTCTGCCATTGTGTTCTCAGAGTGACAGCTCTGTGAGTGTCAGATAGGGGAAATCTTAGGAAATGCACTTCCTGTTGGGAAGGGGCGGGTGTGGGTTTGAAGATACTGGAGGAACTCGGCTTTTCCCTCCACCTTCCGGTAGCCTCATATTGCTGCCTGGCTTCATGGCCTTAGAATTTCCTCGTCTTTCTGGTTGCCGATGCCAGGCACTGAGCTCACCTTCCCCCTAAGCCACGCAGGCTTATGCCTGGCTGGGCACCTGCATGTGCTTAGAGTGCCGCAGGCGTCTCCCACGGCAGCACATGGGGAGCAAGACTGTGCTCCGTGTTCAGTCCTCTCCTGTGACCTTTGGAAAATGTTTAAGTCCACGTTCCTCTGCTTGTGTTCTGTGGCAGTTGGTCAGTGTCCCAGGTTAGTGGCTGCAGGTTAGTGAGGGTTGGAGGAAAGGCAAGGCTGGCGTCAGGGTCAAAGATAAGCCACGCAAGAAGGGAGCAGTGGCAAGGTCTCGCCCTCACCTGCGTGCCAGAGAGCAGATGTGCCTGCAGGCCTCAGTCTGTGGCACGGTCACGGAGGTGGCTCTGTGGACCTCCCCGTTCACTCGCACGCGTTGTAAGTTGGCGTTTCAACACCAGCACGAGCCTGCATTGCATAAAAGTCAGTTTGACACGACTGCCCGGCCCAGCACGAAGGACCAGTGGTTTCCTAGTTCTTAAGACATGCCTGGATGGCTCTCCTGTGCCCTGTGTGATGGCTGCACAGGGGTTGGGAGGTGGCGGTAGTGGCAGATTGTGACATCCACACTGCAGCTGCCGGCAGCAAGAAGGCGGGGTGCACATAGGGCCTGCCGTGTCTCCAGCTTCCCTGGGTGCTTGGGGGGCTCATACGAGCCCAAAACACTTCCGAGTCGGGGTGCGGGGAAGGTGCGCCAGGCAGCTGTTGGCAGTGAGAGGGAGGCGGCCTCCTGGCCGTGGAGCCAGTGACAGTCACGTGGGTCACTGTTGCGTGGCTGCTGGAGATGTGATGGAACAGACTCCCCGAGCGGCAGGGGTGCCGCTGCTGCCGGGCTCTCTCTGCAGCAGAGCAGGTTCACGCTTCCCTTCGCGGCCACTGAGTGCCGGCGGTGTGCTCGTTCTTCTCTTGCAGGGACGTGGCGATCGACACGGTGAAGACGGGCATGGGCGGGAAGGCGGGCAACAAAGGCGCCGTGGGCATCCGCTTCCAGTTCCACAGCACCAGCTTCTGCTTCCTGTGCAGCCACCTGACCGCCGGCCAGTCCCAGGTGAAGGAGAGGAACGAGGACTACAGGGAGATCACGCAGAAGCTCTGCTTCCCCACGGTGAGCTGCAGGAGCCAGGCCGGGGGACACGAGCACAGGAGGGGCCCTGCCCCGAGGGCTTGGCCCGGGGACACGGGCGGGGTACATGACATGCCCGCGCAGGCCGCCCGGCAGCCTTCTGTCCGCTCCTCGCTGAGCAGTCCCCGAGCGTGTGCAGGACCCAGGGTTCCATACGTGCATTTTCCAGTTCTGCCACTGAGGTGGTGCTTTGGCAAAGAAAACCGATGCGTCCGTGCTTTGTCCCGTCCACGTGGTGGGAACAGTTGCATCCGGACAGTAGAAATCTCCGTTTCCTCGAGATGAGCAATCTTCTCACGCAGTCGGTTGTGGCTCAGATAAGCACATCCCGTTTCAAGCCCCGAATTCCTGGCCGAGGAGCCTCGCCCGTCCCGAGGCTGCCCGTGATGCGCGTCTTGCGCCCTCTCGCGGCCGTCCGGAGTTCTCGCGCTGAAGCCGGAGGACTTTACTTTTCACATCTGGATTGTAATGCTCCCCTGCCCACGTAAGGATGAGGCCCTGCACACCTTCAGCCTGGCACAGGCCCCAGCTGCTAGGCTTCAGCTGTTCTCGCCATGGAATCGTCTGGTGTTTGAGAGACGGCGGGTTGGGTCACAGAGCTCGTCCGCCTGAAAAGAGATTCCTTAAAATTGACGTCCTGTGTGCTGGGCCGCACAAGCACTCGAGGCAGAAATTCCTTGGTTTTCATTAATAAGGGCCGTGATCTTTGTGACAGTTTTTGTTTCTTGAGTTAAAGAAGAAACAAATGAGCTCAGAAATTTTTAATTATATGTAATGTTAAAAAAGAAAGTCCAACCCTTGTCACTTAAAAATGCAAACATGGGACACAGTCCAAATAATCGAGGGGTTTATAAGATAGCTCCTTTGTTTTCAACAACAGAAATATTGAGGGTACCTGAAAGTCGATCGTCTACACTAGTATTGTCCGATACAGCAGCCACTGGTGATGTATTTAGTTAAAATTGGTAACTCCTTGCTTGCACCAGCCACACTGAAAGTGCCCAATATCTGCATGTGGCCAGTGGCTCCCTCGTCAGACAGCACTGAGGACATTTCCAGTGCTGCAGAAAGTTCTATTGGACAGTGCTATCTAGGCACTCGTTTTATTCGGTTGGGATCAGTTTAATCTTCCATCCAGATTATTGTCGTGGGGGAAACGGGAACGCCACACAATGTGGGAGAACAGAAACAGATGTCGGAGCTCGGTGGATCTGAGCTCAGATCTCCGTCACACACTGCCTGTGCAACCTTCAGCAAGTTACTTCTGGACTCAGTTTGTTTTGTTTTTAAATCTAAAACAGAGCCGGTAGTATCTGCTACCCAGGGGCTGCTGTGAGGACAGTGTGCACCCAGAACAGAGCCTGGCCCTTGTAGGCAGTTGATCCGCAGCAGCTGCTGTCATGGTTGTGGTCTCTGGGGACAGGGACAGGGAGGGCAAGGACCCCAGGAGCTGTCCAGGGCCAGCAGGGCCGTGGGTTCTTGGCGACCGGGCAGGTCTGAAGGAGGAGGAGTGAGAAGGAGAGGGAGGGTGCGGGTGAAAATGTTCCGAAGTCATGCAGTTTTGTGAAGGTGCACGGTCTGAGCACTTAGGCTGCTCTTCTTACATCTCGTTTTTGTAACACTGAGCGATTGGGCGATTCTTGGGAGCAGCCTTGCTTCCCCAGTGACAGCTGAGCTTTCTCCAAACCACCCAGAAACGCCGTTTAAAATAAAGTGAGTGGCATATAAATTCCTCAGTAGGTTTAGGAAATTAGTGAAAACGTTCTAGTAGAAAACTTTTTTTTTTTAAGTAACTTTTTAATAAAAAATACTGCTGTTTGTTGCCTGCCGGTGAGCTCATTTTTTCTCCCCTCTCCTGCCTTCCTGCGAGATGGGCTGGAATGATTGGGATTTTCTTTACAACTTAGGGGAGGAACATCTTCTCTCACGATTATGTGTTTTGGTGTGGCGATTTCAACTACCGCATCGACCTTACTTACGAAGAAGTCTTCTATTTTGTTAAACGCCAAGACTGGAAGAAACTTCTGGAATTTGATCAACTACAGCTACAGAAATCAAGTGGAAAAGTAAGTTGTGCTTTTAAAACATTTTTTAGCAGCTTCTACAATATGGGATGACAATATGGATTGAAATGAATACACTAGTGTTCAGCAAATTCGGTTACATGAGTGGATTTGACAGTGTTTCTGGTGTTATAGAAAACGTGGGGCGTGTGAAGTAACAGGAGTGGCCACTCACACACACCTCCTGCCTCTCCTTAACGGGCTTTGGCTGCCATATGTGGATCCGTGTGTCTTCCCATGGCCGGAGGGGCCGTTGCGTGGGAAAGCCAGCTTGGGAGCGATGAAACTGGCCATGGGAGCTGACGGCAAGGAGTCTCCGCGCCCACCCAGGCACGCGCTCCCGTGCTCGGAGGTGGCCCTGCGTCCTTCCCGCTTCCAGACGGCTGAGCCCTGGCGCCTGTCTCAGCAGCAAGGAAGTAGCTGTGTCAGCTCACATGGCCCCAGTGTCAGCACCCAAGCATTTCACCGTGTGGGGATGTTGAATGCCGATGTACCCAGT
This sequence comes from Indri indri, assembly GCA_004363605.1. Classification (NCBI taxonomy): domain Eukaryota; kingdom Metazoa; phylum Chordata; class Mammalia; order Primates; family Indriidae; genus Indri; species Indri indri. The sequence goes on from RJWJ010027080.1 coordinate 18,836, forward strand.
CCACATACACCAGATCCACTCTACCTCCTACTCAGGCGCAGGACAGCTTTACTTAGATGTAATAAACCACCAATGACACTTTGCACTGTGCTCAAAATACTCTTTTGGTGATGTCGCTATTTCTTGTTAGTAAAAACACTAACAAGTTATAACACTATTTAAATACATACAATCTGCGATCCTCATCACCACCCTGCGGATTAGTATTATACCCATTTTATAGACAAAACTGAGGACAAAGTCAAATAAGTTATCCAAGGTCACACAACCAGTACAGAACCATGGTTTGGTCCAAGACTGTCAAACTACAGAGCACATACGTTCCCCCTACATGGCCCAGGTACAGTTTTTTAGGACTCCTTAGGCCGTGACATACATAGGAAAGATTGAACCATGCGATGTCTTCAGTTCTTCAAGGTCACACCAGCCGGCTCCCAAATGTCCAGAATTTATGTTTTCCTCCAGCTAATACCATTTACTTATTTCAGCGTCTGTTAGCGTCCTTGCAAGACAGGCTGAGATGAGGGAAGTCTGTCTAAATTCCGTCTACCTGTTGAGAAAGAGGCTGGTTAAATGTGCGAGGCCGGGGAAGACAAGGTCTCTCCTAAAGTGAGATTCGGACGTTCTTCGAGGTTTTCTGTGCCTTCCCGCCTCTCCCCCTGCCAGTACTCAGGTCGCTGAGGGTTGGCCAGGTGGACAAGGGACCACACCAAACCTGTAAAGCAGGTTGTCCTTTCTTCCTCCTGCCAGTATTCTCACACCCTGTCAGTGATGTGCTGAGAGAACAAGTGATTGTTCCTGGGTCTTCCCCCAGCACCGAGGACAATCCACAGCTAAACGAGGAGGGGAGAGTTCGCTTTCGCTCTGCCTCTGCGTGCCCAATTCACCTGTTCAACACGCACTGACCGAGGCCATGAGGGTGTGGGCCGGGCCTTGCACCAGGCCTGGGACGACCCCGCCTCAGGCCTCCCGCTGTCTCCTGGGGGCCACCAGCGGACAGGACGGATCGGACACTGGAGGGAGGGCTCGAGGGTGGTGTGTCCGTCAGTGGGATGAGCAGAGTATTCACCACTCTTTTGCTAGATAAAAGGCACATGTGTGTCCTGTTTTAGTGGTATTTGCAAGTATAATATAGCTTCTGTTACTTTTTGGGAATAGAACACTCTGGAAAGTGCCTTTTTATTTTTTTTGTTTCTGTATAGAACATACAGAATCTCAAAGAACTAAGGTAGTCTTGTGACTTGTTTTTTTACCAATAGATTTTTAAGGACTTTCATGAAGGAACCATTAATTTTGGGCCCACCTACAAGTATGACGTTGGCTCGGCCGCCTACGATACAAGTGACAAATGCCGCACCCCAGCCTGGACAGACAGGGTGCTGTGGTGGAGGAAGAAGCATCCTTTTGATAAGACAGGTGAGTGTCCCAGAGCTGTGGAGGCTGAACGGTAAATACCAGAGAGGAAAACAATCACATTTACTCAGCCCAGTGCTCTGCTATGTAAGTTACAGTTTTCTTAATAACCCAGAAGGACATAAAAGTCATCCCAGATGTTAACCCCTAAGCTTTGGAAGCTGTGCTTTGGGCGAGCTCTCCCTCTGGCCTCTTTCTAGAGATGGTGATTTGCAAACGGGGCCACTCCTGGCTGTCCCCATCCCTGGACCACAGCTGCCTCCCCCTGCTCGTTCCGGGGAACGAGGAGCAAAGCATCGTGACGCCCCTGCTCACACACGTCCCTTGTGCAGCCCACAGTGTTCCACCAAACTCTTCTCTGCTTAAAGCCCCAATTCCACATGGAACGTGAACAAGACACAGTACAAATAAGAGTTGATTTTGTTTTAAATCAATGAGTTGTCAAGGATGTTTTGAACAATTGTTGATGCCCAGCTAGGAAGTGAAGTTTATTTAAAGTTAGAACACGTGTAGACTAGAACAGAAAAAGTAATTATACATTTCAAGAGAGACGTCTGCTGAGATTTCAAAGCCAGGAAACTGCCTCTGTGGATAGAAAAGATGACTTTTCCTTCAGAGAGGTTTATGAACGCCCGCATGGCCCAGAGCACTTGGAGGCAGGGCGTCTGCAGCTGTCCTGGAACTTCTGGGCCCTGGGCAGAAACCCACAGCCACAGTGTGTGGGTCCCACAGTCCCCCACACTGGGGGGGATGGTAGGTGGCCATGGTCACTACTGTTTTGAATAATTAACCCCAGGTCCAAAGCAGCCGAAGTCTGGTTTCAAGTTCAAGGGGGTAAAGCAGCTAAGCCTGAGCTGCGAGGTGGGTTGTGATATAGATCTCTGTCGTGTAAGTTGCGTAATCGCATTCCTGTATGTTGTGATTTGTGTTGCATGTGGGTCTCTTCAATGGAACCTCCACAAGTAGCTGGAGAACTCGGCCTTCTAGACAACGATCTAGATGTTGACACCAAAGTCAGACACACCTGGTCCCCTGGCGCCCTCAGGTATTACGGCCGCGCGGAGCTACAAGCGTCTGATCACAGGTGAGGTCCTGCTCCAAGGACACTTTCAACTTTACTGGGGAAGGCGGTGTCTCCTCTTCCCCACCGGGAACCGGCATGCTGTCCCCACAGGATTTGTGTGTGTGCACGCACAACACACTAAAGAACAACAAATAACACAACAAATATTAGTATCTGTGTACCCACCCCCAAGGATAAATAACTGTTAGCATTTTGTCATTGCTTCATATCATAAATGACATTTATGAAAATTTCAGAGATACAACCTCTATTGTATCTTGTGGCTTTTAAAATTTTCTTAAATGATTTTGTTGCGCAACTTTCTTTTTTGTCACTTAACATTTGCAAGATACCATCCTGTGGATGTTATAGACCACGTTCATTCATTTGCACCTGCTGTCCAGTGTTCCACTAAGTAGATCCATGGAATTTACCCATTTAGCTACTGATGATTTTTTTCCCCAATTTATTATTGCAAGCACCATAGGATTTTTAAATCTTGGACTCAGGCTTTTAAATGTTCCGAGCTGCTGGTTTGGCTTCCAGCATCGTGAGTTGAGAATGGGAAGGAAGCAGCAGGCAGCAGGGGACGGCGGGTGAGGGGCTGCCAGCCTGGGGTGCGCGCTAGGACGTGGGCTAGGACTGCGGCAAGGTCCTTTAACAGACAGTAGAAGATGGTGTTTGATGGTGTGAGTAAGGATGAGTTTGGTCTTCCCAAGGCTACTGCCAAAACTATCATGTCAGTTTCAACTTTTACAATGGAAGAAATTAACAAAAAGAGCTCTGAACAGTTGGTTAGCCAGTAGGTCTAAATCTCAAGATCCTTGTACCTTCTTTAGATGCCTATTGTTGCAAATACATACCTGGAAATGAATCTTGGGGAATCTTCAGATGTGTGATGTTAAGATTTGCTAGTGCAATGAATGTATTTAGAAACTGTCACTTAACCAGTATTTATTGAGGACCCTTATATGTCAGGCCCTGCTGCTGGCACCGGAGGCAAGCAGAGAACAAAGCAGATAAGACCGTGCTCTCGTGGACTTTGCTAGAGAGGACAGACAGACACTGAACAAACATAACTTCTGTGAAGGAAAGCAGAGTCGTGGCAGGCCAGGGTTGGGCTGTTTTCTACCCGCTGTCCAGGGAAGGCCTCTCGGATGGGTGACCTCGGAGCGGGGAGCTGGCGGAAAC
>RJWJ010027081.1:0-22508 GCA_004363605.1 Indri indri
TAAGCCACCCATTCTATGGTATTCTGTTATAGCTACTGGAATGCACTAAGACACCAGGTGCTTGCAGGACTTTGTTGCTTTTTGGAGGCTCTAAAGGAGAAGCCTCTCTTCCAATGCTCAGAGAATGCCTGCATTCCGAGCTTAGTGACCCTCTTCCTTCATCTTCGAAGTCGACAAATCAGGCTAGAGTGCTTCTCACACAGCATCTCTCTGACCTCTCCATCTGTCTCCGTATCTTTTCTGACTCTAATGTTTCTGCCTCCTTTTTCCACTTTTAAAAACCATTGTGATTACATAGGACCCACCAGAATAATTCATGATAATCTCCTTATTTTATGCTCAGCTAATTAGCAAACTTTTTTCCCCTTTGCCATGTAACCTAGCAGGTTGACAGGTTCTGGAGACTGGAACATGGGTATTTCAGCAGGGTCATTATTCTGCCTACCATGGAAGCATTAGGAAGCATTAGTCAAATATTTCCATTTTATAAAAACAAGCATTTCTCAACACTATGTGTATACAATTTGAAAACTGCAGATTGTATAAGAATGTAACATAAAGAAAAACGATTGGAAGTATTCATTTAAGGAATGCTGTTTAAGGAAACATGGTACTGAGAAAATGACACAATAATTTTATTAGACTAGTATGAAAAAAGAAAAGGCAAAAAACTGTATGTTTGAATTTTGAATGTGCATGTTTGTGTGTGTGAGAGGGAAAGAGAGCCAGAGACAGAGAGAAAGAGAGATACTGAACAAGAAAAAGAGCAAAAGATGATAAAGAGAATGTGATAGTATGATATTTGGCAAAAATATTTTTTTCATGAAATCATTTTCTGTTTAAGATAAAATTTGTTCCTTTAAAAGCTCTCTGAGATTTCTTCGGAAAAGATTTGTTTAGACATGCAATCATTTACACCATTCTTTAATAGCCAATTTACTTTTACTTAAAAGCCACCTTTGCAAATTTCTTACTAAAGATAATGACAGTGCTGAAATTATATAGCTCCCTTCTTTGTCGTTGCATTTTCTCTTTCCTGTCTGTTATGCCATCATGCTATTGAGCTAAAACTGATAATTTTCTTTTACAAGAGTGTTTTTTTTTTCAAAAGAATACCAACAGGAACTATTTTCATACTCTCACGTTCCTATTCAAATTTATTTACTGTAGTATTCCTATTCCCTTTATGTTCAGTTGGCTTGTATCCATTTTTTCTCAAAGAATGTACTGTGCTGCACTTTTTAAAAACTTTTTAAAAAAATTCATGATTCTAATCTTATTCAGAAGATATTCTATCCACATGTTTGTTTATAATGCCCTGAATTTTGCCCTTTCATCATCCCTTTCCTCAATTTCAGAATAGGTGGTATATTATTCATAGTTTCTTTTGAACTATAACAGGTGGCAATACTTCTCTGAACTGAACCTGACAAGACAGAATTAATCATCTCTTGTCCTTCATGTAAACCCTCTGTCTTTCATGCTAAAGAAGCTGGATATGTCCAAAATTTCTATATTATTAATAAAGTTCCAGAGACACCATTGATCAATGTTCATTTTGATTCTACCTCCTAATGTACAGTCTATGAACCTGAATTTACCGTTTCACCCCAAATGTATTAAGACTGAGCATTTTCTACTACAAAATCTTTTAGAGTACATTTAAATTAGCTCAGATTTATTTTGTTGCTTTTCACATTTTGCACAATACTTATCACATTTATAACTGATTTTTTAGTAGTATCTTCACTTCTTCTGAGATTGTGGGCCCATAAAAAGACTATGTCTACTTTTCTAAGCATTTTAACATAGTTCCTGGAATAGAGAAAAGCTCAAAACATTTTGAAGGTGGAAAAAAATGCAAGGTGACTTCCTGTTGCATATTTAACCAGGTATTGAATAGAAATTATGAGAGCAGAGATTGATAACCCTTTTCATCATTAGATGACTGCCACCCTGACAGAACCGCTTCCCTCACCTCAAAACAGGTAGCTTTGCAGTTAACCTGTTCTCCTCTGCAGGGATCTCTGCTTCTCAGAGTAGAGAAGAAGAGATCTCATGAAGGTGGGTACTTGCTGTGCTGTTACTGATGATTTGGGCCAGCTGGACCTCAGACCCTTCAAGGAATGTTCAGGTGCCAGGAGCGGTGGACTAGCTTAGGTAATACTCAGTCCCAGGCCCCTGGATGGCATAGTTGAGTTCTCGTGGGGCCAGACTAAGACCAAGCTAGAAAATTTGCCCTCAAACCTCCATGGGTTCGGGCACTGGCTGTGATAGTGAGGGGCGGGTTATCTCCTGCTATGGAAAAATGCTCAGGCAAGAGAAGGGAGAATGCACTGTGAGTCTGTGAGAGGAGGGGCAGGCCCCTCTTAATGAGATTAGCAGAGGCAGGAAGCTATGGGATGCACGAGCCACTCATACCTCCCTCTCTCTGCAGCGAGTAGTCTCTGTCCTTCGGGATTCGTCATCTTCCAGCACTCCTGAGTAGCAATTCAGCCTTTCAGCAGTGGCTGCCTCACAGCCGTGGGTGCAAGGTAAAGGATGGAGGAGGAGAATTCTTCAAGCGGTGGGGAATGTGTGACCAGTCTCCTTTGTCCTAAGAGGCCCTCTGATGTGCTCCATGCTCCTCTCAGGTAGAAGCAGCTCACTCTGAATGCACAAGCTCTGAGAGACCTACAGTTCCCCCAGGATCCACTGGTCCTCCATGGCTTCTGTGGTTCAGATGGGTTCTGGGAGCATTGGCTGTGGATACAGTGAGGTAGAGACCCAGGGGCTAGGATTTTTGGGTTGGGACAGTGAGCAGAGTACTATTGGGGATGTACCCACCCTGCAAGCCTGGAACTTGATGCCCCGCAGCTCACCTGTGCTAAAACCTCATGTTTGGGAATAAAGCTGGCTATTTCTGCAGCACTGGGTGGTTGGGAGGAGGGGACATTCCCATATCCAAATTCCTTCCCGGGCTCCTGCGATGCTTCCCGTCTGTCTTCCCCTATGACTCCTCTCTGCACTCATATCTCCACTGCAAAGGGTGCAGACAACTTCAGAAAATGAGCCAGGGGCTCTCTGGTGCAGGAGAGTGCGTGTTGCACTTTAAACTGTCCTAAAAAGCATTTGCAGCACTTCCCAGTCCCCTTGGGGCAGCCCACCCTATGGGTCAGAACCTTGGGAATACTGCTGCTCTCCTGTGTCACCCTATTCCTTTGCAATTTTCAGAGTTCAAGGAGGTGGTGGGGAATTTTCATGTGGGATCCATTGGCAGGAAGAGTGAGGGGCTGTGACTTCCCCAACAGGATAGAGGCACCCAGTGTGTGCACAGGGAAAATGGTGCCCACCATCTCTGTTTGGTTTGTGGTGGAGTGAAATGACCATACACTGGCCCGTGACTTGGTGCTCTGCTCCCAAGAAGCTCTCAGTTCACCGAAGGCAGCAGCACCCGGATTTGTCAGGGTAGAATGCTCTCCAAAAGATGGGAGCTGGCAGATTGCCGCAGGTGAGAGAAAAAGAAATGTAAACACTCCCACCTATCAATTCCTCCAGGCTCCAAATCCCTTGGGGGTTGATCTCTGCCAAAATCTTGCTCCTTCTTGTTCTGCTCTTCCTATGGGATCTTAAATAAGGGTAGGTTCTGGCACTTTTCCCTCAGTATTTCACCTGGGCTATGCTTTTTCCCCTAAAACTTTCTTTTTGGGACACTCTGGTGATCAATGTCTGCAGTTGGCCATCTTGCCCCTGTCTTCTAATTTTCTACTTCTAATACCTAACTTAGGTCCTCTTTGTAACTGATGTTAATGGTGAGGATGTTATTCACAAAGGTAAAGCAATATAGAAGCCACCTGTAGGTATTTCAAAGTAAGTAGACAATGGGGACTAAATGAAATGTTTTGAGCAAGAAAATATTAGCTAAAGCTTATAGTTTTAGAATAGTATAAAAGATGAACTGGTTATTTTGCCCTCAACTTATGAATCTCTACCTGCCTATCTGCTTTGATGTATCTATGTGTTGATTGCATGCATTAGCAAGGTAAACTGCACTTCAGGTCTGGCTTCTGATAGCCTCTCTAACCTGTTTGAAATGGAGTAGTCAATAATCATAGCTGCTTTTCCTACAATTTGTCATTATAAAGACAGTATACATAATCATTTTTGTGGACATAGGGTTAGGATAAATTTTGTAAATGTTGTGAACTATAAAGAGTGGGAGATGACTAAAATTTTTAAATTGATTTGAGCTGAGTTCATCCTGGTAAACTACAGATACATTACAGTTTTTCAAACTAAATGTAGAAGATCCAGAAATACAAGTTTGGGGACCATATATATTATTTGCCATAATAAATCCATATTCAGGTTTAGAATCTATGACTTCTATAGTATTTGATACTGATCTATTTGTGCTTCAAAAATTCCACAACCCATCATAATTCTTTTAAAAATATCTATATTTGTATTTATATAATATTTGTATATGGGTGTCATAAGTGTGCATGTATGTCACTTTAATTGCCATGACCTTTGATAAGGATAAAAACAAAAAGATGAGGAGTTATTAGAGAGAAGAATCTGAAGGAGAGAAGAGACTTTCCACAGAAATGCATGAGAAAATGTGTCCTTGTTTTCTAAAACAGGAACAGGGTAATATTTTATATTTTGACCTCTGACAAAACACAAATGCACATACACCTACAAAAGACTGTTGATCTGATTTGGTTTGAAGTAAATTAGGTCCTTTAGAAAATATGAGTAACAGTGATTTCTTACACACCACTTGTTATACAACCTAAAAATATGCTTTAAAATTTGCATGGTGGCTTAAGCATCTCTCCAAAATTATGAATTATACTCTCAAATATTTCCCAAATAAAGTAAGATCTCTGGGAACATATGCAATAAAAATCTGTGAAAGGAGTAAATATTGTAATTTCTACTTCTGTTTTTAAAAATTACCACTTGAGAGAATATAGCAGGATGTAAATAAAATATAGTAAGTGATAATCAAATGCCTGTTGTTTCTATCAATATTCCTACTATTAAGACTGTAGTATCCAACAAGATGGAGTCCCTTGATCTGTATCATTCATGTGTCCTTCATTATATACCTTGCAACTTATTCTTACATACTTTTGCATGACGCTATAGTAAAATCAGGGCAAACTAATTGATTTTATAATGTCCTCTCCTAAAAAAGATCATAACATTATTAATTCTGTTGTGAAGGCTGTAAGACAGAATAATACATTTATGTGTTGTACATATTTTGAATTTTATATATGCATATTGATTCTATATATATTATATATAGATACAGCTATAGTTACATATGATACAAATATACTTCAATATTATATATTTTAGTGTATACCACCCCTCTCACATGCCCACATAATCTCTAAATTGCTTTTAGTTTATGTGGATTCAAGAGGAGGAGCTTTGATACTCCTTTAGCTCGGTGATACCTTTGTTCTGGGAAACCAATAAAAACATTCATCATCCTATGCAATTTCAATATAAAAACCTTCTTTGAAAATAGAGATATTTGAAACATGGTGAATTCTTGATACTGCATTTATTTGGGGTAGTAATTTTTAAAATTTCTGAGGTAAAATATGGTTACAACTTTTTAGATTGGGTTATTTTTGATGAAATGCATTTTATTTCTAGCTAATGGGGTAAAACATGTAGAGGAAATAGCTGTGATTCTGTATCATGTCTCATAGCTCTGAATGGGCTCCATTCTCCATAATTGGAGTCAATTATTTTCATCAAGGTCTCTGTACACAGACAGCTACTTCAAGAGAAGATTGCATAGCTTGAAAGAGCAAAACTGATGGCTGTGGCCCTACCTGTGAATGTAATTCTGATCTTTTTTTGTACTGAGTGGATAAGTATTTATTTCAATTATCATCTTTCTCACAGTGACAAGGGGTTAATATTTACATACAAAAAATCTAATGATGTATATATGTTTTTTTTTAATCTGTCCACCTCAATATACTCTTATTAATCCATAATATCCCAGACCAGGTTCTGAAGCTTTGGCTTTTACTCTACAATTCCTCTGGATGTCCAGGGACCTGCCTTGTTTTCTGGAGGATGTTGAATGTCCTGATCCATCGTAAAAGGGGAGATTTTGACAAAGGGCCATTTAGACATAGACAGATAAGGTGACATTTTCTGGCAAGATTCATGGAAATCTTGCAAGCAACAATCAGATGTCTGGGTCAAGAAGAACTGCTCATCTGTGTGGACAGCATGTGGTGTTCACAGAAATGAAGATGAGTGAATTTACAGTATTGGTTCTATTCCCCACTACTAGGTTATAGCCCCAGGGGGGGTTTACAATCCTGACAATTTTAACTTGCTTTCTTTTCAATGTTACCCTCTAGTTTCTACTATCTTACTTCTACCACCCTCTTCTTCAAGATCACCCACCATCTCCTCTCCTTATCCCTTTTCTTTAGGAGGTGTCTCTTATTTAGCCTTAGTGAGAATGGGGAGTAGAGAGGATTATTCTTTATCTCACTCTTTACTTTTTCTAATTCTATGGTTAAAGCCCAATCTCTGCTCAGTATCCCTCAAAACTTCCTTGAACTTTCTCTAGATAGAATTTTGTCAATCACTGGCTCTTTCTCTTTCTATCCCAACAATTGATATTTTAATTATTCTAGAGGCTATTTTTATGACTTTCAATGGTGAAGAGAGAATTACCTCTAAGAGATGAGAAGAGAATAATCCCAAGGATTGATACTTCTAGCTATCTTACTAATAAATTACATGTAAATTCTACATGGATTTCTAAGTAAATAATCGTACCTTATGCAAATGATGAATGCATTCAAGAATGTATTTGAAGGAAAATATCTTATATGGGTTAAAATTTTAATTATGAGATAACTTATTTAAATGCTGTTTGATTTATCTATATATTAGGTAATCAATATTTATTAAGGACTTGTAATATACTAAATCTTGTGGGGAAAGTACTAAAAAGACAATAAAGAGGTCTGCTCCCATGGGGCTTACTTTTTAGTAGAAGATATTAAAGACTAAGTAAATAAAGATTATACGTAATTTCAGTAGAAAAAAGTATAATGGAGAAAATAAAAGTAGGTGATAGAAGTGATTGGAGGAAAGATAATTCGTATTGTGTGGACATGGAATCTCTGATGAAGCAACACTAGAGTTAGAATTTCAATTTGAGAGAAAGCAAAAAAATTCTTCTCCCAGCAAAAGAGATAGTAACTAAAAAGACTTCAAGGTAAAAATGAAATTGGAATATATGTTAGTTTGCCAGGGCTGCCATAACAACGTAACACAAACTGAGTGGCTTAATAATAAAAATGTATTGTCTCGTGGTTCTAAAGGCTGGAAGTCTGAAAACAAGGTGTTTGCAAGGTTGCATCCTTTGGGGAAGCTATGAGGAAGAATAAGTTCCCTGTCTCTCTCCAGCTTTTGGTGATTTGATAGCAATTTTTGGCATTCCTTAGCTTGTAGAAACATCACCCTGAGCTCTGCCTTTATGTTTACATAGCATTCTCCTGTGTGCGCGTCTGTGTCCGAATTTCCCCTTTTTATAAAGATAGCAGTCATATTGGGTTAAGGACCCACCCTACTGCAGTATGACCTCATCCTAACTAATTACATCTGCAATGACCCTATTTCCTATTTGTGAATAAGGTCATATTCTGAGGCTCGAGGAGTTATAATTTTGGTATCTAAATTTTGAATGGACAACAATTCAGCCAATACAGCTTATGTAATAGCTTTTGCTGCATAACAAACCCTGACAAAACTTGGCTTTAAACAGTATTTATTTCATACATTATTTTCTGGGTTGTCAGCATCAGAATCAGTTGGTGGCTTAGCTGTGTTCAGCTGATGGTGAACTAAACAACTCTGCCTCTGGAGTTTGTCTAGTTGTTGGTCGAGATGACAGTTGAAATTAAGCTAGGTTTCTTTTATCATCCACCTGGCTAGCCCAGAGTTGTTCACATGGTGACAACAGTTTAGAGGAGCAGTAAAAGAAAACATCCAATGTGCAAGTGCTTTCCCAACCTTTGTTTCATACTTGCTAATGTCTCATTGGTCAAAACAAGTCACTCTCTTTTGTTGTATAGTCATACTCATATCATCCTGATGTTTATTTCTTCTTTAATAGTTTAACATTTTAAATGCACTTATTAGAGCTTCTTCCAAATTGTTTCATTAAAAACAAAAAAACAAAGAAACATGTCACTCTCAGTTTCGATGCTTAGAGAAATAGTCCCCAGATCTTGAGGAGATGATCTGCAGCTTTATGTTGCAAAAGCCTGGATGCAAGGACATGAAGAATTTGTGGCCATGTTTACAATTTACCACAGTTTGTCTGAAGATGAGAAATATGATTTGTATGAATATCCATGTTTCAAGTGAATTATTTTTTAACTGGGTAATTTAAAAAAAAATTATTTTTTATCATTGTGTATATGAATAAAACTGAAAACAGAGAAATTGTAACAAAAGCCTAGAATTTAATTCTGCCGTCTTGACTCTCATAACTCCTTTTTCCATGTAGATGATTTTCATGTATGGACATTTTTCTCAATGCAATGAGCATGATGTATAATACATGTGGTATCAACCATTTTTCTAGGCCAAGGGAAAGCCAAAGGTTTAGGATTCTAACTCTCAGTACCATGACAGAATTATAGATGCAACCAATTATAGTGGCTATAAGTCATGATAGCCCACATCTTGAACAGGTTTTTGGATATTTATCATGATCTTCTTTTAACCTCAGTCTGTTATCACAAAATAATCTGCTTCTAAATTTTTCCCTTTTCTCCAAGGATATTACATTAAGAGTTGGGGTTTTCAAATTTAATTGCCTTAGTTCTTCTATATTTCAGGAAGAGGATTCAAGTTCTCTTTTCACATAGTAACACTTTTCTCTTTTTTTTTAATTGATAATGCAGTATCAGTACAGCATTAATGCCTTAGCATAGATGAGGAGTGAGCAACTCAAATTAGTTCAATTTGACTCATTGTCCTAACTCTTTCAATCTTGAGATATATGACTTAATGAAAAAGCAAGTAAAACAAGAGTTCATTACTTTGTTGGAAGGTTGTTAGTGGGATTGTCAAAGAATGTTTTCATGCATAGCCCCCGGAGTTGCCTAATGTTGTCCTTCGCTAAGCCAGACTCTTCTATCTCTCTTTGATTCTATAAAATACCTAATATTTTTCTCTCTAAATATTTTTCTAATCAAGTTGGGCCAAAAATTCTAAATTCCTATTGCTTGCAACTAAAGACTTTAATTCATACACTCTTCTAACCCAAATGCTTAAAGAGTTTTTTAGAAAAATTAAATACATATTAAAATTTTATTTGTGTCATGATTAATACAAAATTATATTTAAATGGTGATTAATTTAAAATGAAAATATACTTACTATATACAATGTAAACATTATCTGGCTTTGTTTCTACTTGCAGTCAGATGAAAAACCTGTCCCTACCTGCCTCACCCATTGGTTGGGAAAACTCCAAGGCACATGTTCTAAATTGACTATTACTGTTTTCTGGCAGAATTAAGCACCAGTAACTTCCTTGATAACACGTTGCTATTGGCCGCCTGTACCTTCATTTTCACTTCACCAATTCTGTACCTTTATTTGGGGCTTTCTTGGGATGATCTTCAAAATAAAGTATATTCATTTGAATCTCTGTCTCAAGAACTGCTTCTGGGAGAATCCAAACTAAGTCCAAAAGAAATTGATAATGTACAGAGAAAAGATAAAGGCCTGGAGGCACTCCAAAATAAATGACCAGGTAGAAGAACATTAGACTACAAAAGGGACAAGTATGATGCATAGACCAGTTATCAGCGTAAGGTGGAATCACTTATTCCCATGAAAAATAAGAAAGCAACACATTTTATCATTCAATTTATTCCTTTTGGCTATGATAATGAAATTATTTTCAATAGTAGAATTTGAGTAAATAATGAATAAATAAATATATAATGAATGAATAAATATGACTAGTACTCTGACGTATATTTTATAGTCAACAGAAAAGTATTAATATATACTGAGTCCCCATAAAGCGAAACTTATTGTCAATGATATTTTATTCCTAATAAGAATTTTGTTTTCCAAAATATGTTAACATGGGAAATGGAAAACATTTTTAACATTCCAGTATAGACCATGGATATGTAAAGAGTAAAAATCCTGTTGTTTGCGTACTTGACTCTAGAAATCATGTATAGTATATATTTATAAAGAAGTGAGAGATCTCAGGAAACATATTTTAAATGTGTAGATTGGGAACTCAAAGTAAAATTCAGAATGTTGGCTATCATTTCCATACTACTAAAAAAGAGTACCTTCCATATATCCAAGCTATAAAATATACCTAGAGGCCAGACTCACGACTGTAGATTTTTAGTTGATATCAGAGCCACTTACCATATCATATCTGTTTTTAAATCATCTATAATACATATGAACTTGGTATTAATACACAATGTAGGCAGTGTTAAATGACTAAAGTAGCTTCAAAAGGGTTCAGTATGAGAGTTTATGTTCGAGGTTATTATATATCTAAAAGGTCCAATGATTGAAAGATCCCTAATATTCATGGACCCACGTCAGATGACAAATTTTCCAATGTATTAATAATATATGTAAGGGTGGAGGGGTAAAAAAAAATAATATAAGTAATCTCTGCCCATATTTTATGTATTGCTACAAAAAAGGAGTCCCCACTTTCTTCTTAAGATAGAAAAGAGCCATTTGAATATCAAATTATTTTTCATGTCATTTCAAGCTAAAATATCACCTGTCTGACAATATATCATTAAAGAAGGGGAAATCACATAAAGTCAGGAATAAAAAGAGAATTTCTCATTGCCTTTTAAAAATAGGTTCTTCCTCTTAACTCCAATATTTGGTTACCATTTCCTTATTTTGTAATAGAAATTTTAAAAAACCTATATTTTATAATGCATATTCCAATATTTCAATAAATATACTATTTTAATTAAGAGAACATGTACTAGAGTGTTTATTCATATATATTTATATATATAGAGAGAGTCCCTCAACTAATTCCTGAATAATATTGCAAATTGGACACTATTTATAAGGTTGTAAGACATCAGATCCCCTGGTATTGAACAGGAGAGAAAAGAAAATTGTTACATAGATGTACAGAGTCATATTGCAGAAACCAATTTGACCTTAGGTTGAGCCTTAGTCAGTGGGAAGCTACCTTCAGGAACGGGCTTTGAAAAAACCCCTTGGCCTCATCTCCTGCTTTGGCTACCCTTTGGCCAAACACGATCAAATGTAAAATAGCCTGCACAATGCTCTTTAAGTGTCTGGTGAATTAAAGATGGAAGAAATGAAGAAATTTGCATCTCTCTTTACATTATTGAATGATGATTATTTCTGGTCACTTTCCAGCCTTAGATAATAAGAGAACGCCTTATCTTTTCTTTTTTTATTTATTTTTTTCTCCTATTATAATTCCCCTAGATTTGTTTATGAACTTTAAAGAATGCTGTGTCTAAGACATTTTCTGAAGTGGCATATTTATCTTGCTTGACAAAATCTTACCTGATTACCTTAGCAGCTACACAGCTGTCTGCTAAGCAGTAGTAGAATCAATAAAATTTGTCTTCCTTAAATGACAAAGTCACAGTATTCCCAAAAATCAAAGTATTTTTGTCTATTTATTTTAAGCAAGTATGTGAGTGGGAAGGGTACCTTTCAAGCTCCTGAGGTAATCAAGTCAGAATTATTTAGAGAAATTATCTGAATTGGAACAAAATTTTCTGGGTCCTTGGCACTCACTCATTGATGTACCTGCAGCACTTCCCATAGAGTATAAAATCAGCTTACAGAAAGGTTTTTTTTTTTTTTTTTCCCCTACAGTATAAAATAAATAATGCTCAGAAGACTGTTGCCATTTACCCACGTAGTTCAATGGACGTTAGTGCCTGGCCATGTTGGTTAATTGGGACAAATTTGAGCACAAACATGGTTTAATAAGCCCTTCTATTAGGATATGCCAGGAAGGGGTACCCTTTGCAATTTGTCCAATGATGCAGTTCCCTTCTTTTCGTAATCGGAAAGAGAACATCATTTTTTTTTTTTTTAAATCTGTAAGAAGGCATAAATAAAATGGACTAGCAGTGGTCTTGCCAAGAATAAGTGAAAACTAAGGGAATCAAAAAATAGGGCAGGAGAGAATGCCTGCCTATTATAATAGTGAAGAAAAAAAAGGTAGATTTACAATGTCTGAAGCCTGCAAGGCATAGAAACTAACTTCTCAATTGTGAATGGAACACGTACATTATCTGACAACTCAGCAAACAAATATAAGACACTTAAAAAAATTACATCAGTTTCTGAAATTAAAGATAAGAGAAACTATGATATGAGAAAATGAAAATATTTCCTACCCAAGTCTAAGCTCCTCATCTTAAGGCCAGGAAAAAGGAAATGAGTGCAACGAAGTGAGACTCTGAAGAAAAGTCAGGTTATTACTTCTTCCAAAGCTTCAGGTTACTTATAATCAAAAAGTACATCTATTTGGAGATTAAAAAGAAAAAAAAGGACTCACCCATATATTCAGTTCGATAGAGCAGGACCATTCTATTTAAGATAATCTTAATGATGTGGAAAACTATAAGGTAAAACTTCCTTGATTTTATCATTTTTTTTATTATTACTGTTTATTATTACTTTGTTCTAATATATTCCTTCTTGGTAGTCTGTGGATGAGTTTACGTTATGCTTAGATCTCCTACGATCTTGTGTTCATGTTTATTTGTGAACTCTATTTGATTTTTAACTTAACCAAAAACAGATTAGAAGAATATAAAATATAAAATGTCTCAAGATTCAGGACCACATTAAACCAATACTTCTGCTGCCTAAGCCTCATTTTTGGGTCAGAACACTCATTTGAAAGCAAAAAATCTTTCCTAAGAACTAAAAGATATTTTGAAATTTCTTTTCACTTAAATTATTTTTTAGTCAAACTTAACATTTAAGAAATTTTTAATTGAGTTATATTGTGTTAAAAATTAACTCAGTGTGTGATAAAATTGAATTAAATTATTGTACTTAATTAAAAAGCAAACGTGTCTGAAAGATACTTTACAAAACATCTTAGTTTTCTAACTGCATGGCAAGATAACTTTACAAATCGATCCAGGAAAAATAAATGGAGATGTGCATTTCCAACTAGCCAATTTTTAGTTATTCTTAATATTTAGATGTGTTTTATCCTTAACAATGATCTAAATTTCCTAAATTGAAAATTAGTATTAATATGTTGATATCTTGATAACTGATTTTAATTAATAGCTAGGAGGAAATTAAATATTTAATAAATTGAAGGTGGAAAGAACATGGAAGATACTTGTAGTGACTCTTTCTCAAAAATATAACTTTTCTAGTAAAATGAAAATTACCTAAATTGTTTAATATTTTGCTGTAATTTATAAAAAGCAGCACACAAAATCAGTAAAAAAAAATGAATTGGATTTTATCAAAATATAGGACAGATAGTGTTAGGTAGTTTGTGAGAAGTTCCAGGTCTCCTAGGGACAAAAGTGGGTGCTGTTGCCCCCATCTTGGTCCTGCCCAACCCTGATTCTCCATACGTGGGGGAGGAGGGAATACCTACAAATCTACTCATCAGAACTTGGCTCACCACTTGCAAAAGAATGCAGAGGACTTACTAGGCCACAGGCCAAGCCACGTGGGTACCATAAGTCCAGAAAGTGACCTAGAATCCACATGCATAGTTAAGGCTCAGGTCATGTGATTCCCAACTGTCCAATCAAAGTGGTTCCATGGAGACCTGTGAACCACAAGGGAGGTCCCTATCCAGGCACTATAAAATAAGATGCAGACCATAGCATCTCTCTCTCTCTTTGCCCTTCCTTTTACCTGCTCTGCTGTGACAATAGGTCCAGTCGTCACCTGTGGGATATGTACCATGGTCTGTAAACCTATATCTTGCTCTTGCCCTATAATCCTATCTTTCTCTCCTCAATCTCATTTTTGTGTTTGCCTAACTTTGTCGTGTCTGGTCATTCTTCAGCCATGAGCGTGCCAAGAACTGACATTTTCAGACTAAAACCTGACATATTTGGTGCCGTGTCTCGGATGTTTTTCTCTCGGCAAGCCTTCCTCCATAATGTTCTTGTTTGGGGATTTGCCATCCTTGCTTTTGTTAGGTTTAAAGAATTCACCCTCTCCAAACTTCCATCCAAACCTCCTATGAAACCCACCACTCTCCCCTTCCTGGGGGTGTATTAGGCACATAGCCTTTGCCAGACCCCTAGGGAGATAAAGGAATGGAATGCAAGAGGGGAACGTACTTTCCTTACCCCTCTAGGTTGTTTGAAAAAGCATTTATTTACTCCTCTCAGAAAACCCCTCTATAAAACCCAACGCTCTCCCCTTTTCTCTTGAGGACGCCTTTTTCAGCCTCCACCCATCTGCACCCAGATGCTCAAAATAAGCAGCATTTTGCTACACATGAGGCTTCATGTGTCTCTCTCTTGGCTCCGGACCTAATGGATTTTGCTTTTCCACCCTTGCCATTTCTGTGAATGGGCTCTTTCTTTCTACGCAAGCCCAGCTCCCTTTCTCCATGATAATGCTCTTGCTTTGGTTCTTCCTACCCTTTCACTTTTCACCCTCCCCGTTCCTCAAACAGCATGGTGGAGTTCTTGGCTAGACTCAGTTGTGTGACAAGGAGTTTGGGAACGCGTGCCTCGTGGTAGGAGAGAGTCTTTCATTTTGATTCTCTTTAGGGAAGAGGGCGTTGCGCTGTAAAGTTTGTGTTTCTGGGCTTTGCATTGGTTTTGATAATGTACTTTTCTTTCTGATCTGATGAGGTGCATGCAGCCTCTTCCTGCATTAAGGCTAAAACGTTTTTTTCTCCTCTGGTTTTGTCTGCACTAAGCCACCTAGTGCCCGGCTCACTCTCTCGGAATGAACTTGTACGCGCGGTAATAATAAGCAAGACCGAATTTAGTGCCATTTAGGACCTGAGGGTTATGGCAGCCCATGGACATGCCAGTCTGTGCTGTAACTTTTGCTTTTTGGGGCTTTGCACTGGTTTTTGCAATGGATCTATTGGGAAAGAAAAGTCCTGTTCCTGTGTTAAGGCTAACGATGTTTCCACCCCTGGTCTTATCAGCATTTCCTGGTTCACTCACTTGGGTTGAACTTGCACGCCCGGTAATAAGCAGAGCAGGACTCAGTCACGGCCTACTTTGTTAGGGTCTTTTTAGGAGCCAATAGTTTATATAGCTCGTGGATATGCCTGTACATGAAGAGGTCTGGGTTACCTTGAGCATCTGTTCTGCGTCTATCCCCACCATGTCCCTCCCATGTGGGGCACAGTTAAATACCGACACCCTGGTGTTATCCGGCCTTTCTTCACCTTCAAGCTGCTTCTTTCGCTCTGTCCCATGAAGCGCCTTCCTTACTGTGGCTGGCCGCCTAATCACTGTTGCTTTTACAAATGAACCAAGTTGTTTTACCAACAAATATCCTTGTTCTGGTGGTTAACAATGAGAGGCTCCTAGGTTTAACAGACCCGGGTTTCTCCCTTTCCCCCTTTGCCTCTTGGCCACATGGTCCGGGTCATCACCTGGGGGGATCCAGCTCTGACTACCTCAGTTGCTTCCTTCGCCCACCTTTGTCCTTCAAACTATGACAAGTTTGATACAGACGTAAGTTCGATCCAATGTTTAATCTTCTACACAACCACCTGGCCACGGTACAAGCTGGACAGCAGAGACCAGTGGCCACCACCTGGGACTCTAAATCACCCCACCGTCTTACCATTGAGCCTCTTTTGCAAGAGGGAAGGAGAATGGGCCGAAATACCATATGTATAAGTTTTCTTTTATTTACAGGAGAATCCTCAGTGATGCAAGGCCTGTACAGAGCCAAGTAACACCATGGTGTTGAGAGATCCTCCTCAGGTTCCCACCTGCTCTGAGCTGTCTCCATACCCAGGGAGGCCTAAAGGGAGCCATACAAGGGGAGTGATGTTGCCATCTCAACCTCCACCAGGGGTAAAGGTTGCTCAACTCCTACCTTTGGTGGAAGCAGTGAGGGAGTTCAGACCAATCCTGATCCATAAGCCCTTTTGTTTAGCAGAGTTAAAACAAATAAAACAGGATCTGGGAAGCTACACCAAGTAGCCTGATAAGTACATAGAGACATTCCAGCATTTGTGTCTAGTCTATGACTTGGCTTAGAAAGATGTCCATATTATCCTAAGCCAGACTTTAAATGATTTTGAGAACTCCAGAGCATTAATGGAGGCACAAAAGAGATGTTAAGTCTATTTACTAACTCAAAAATAAGGATTTATAGCTATTACCATAGTGTTGATCATGTTAGCATTTATTCTGCTGGAAAAAAAAAAATTTAAATAAGTGATGCTTCATTAAAATGGTTTCTCCTAGCTACCATTTCAATCTGCCTGGGCTTCTCAGTTTTGGACTTTAAGAAAGTCAGCACGAAACACAAACTTTTTAATAGAAGAACTCTTTTTTCTTCTCATGAGATTTTTTTTTTTCATTGCACAAAACAGATAGACTCAGGAAGTGTTAAGTGAAAGATGCTTTATCACCACGGTATCCGTAAGAGGAAACTGCAGAGCCGGAGGAAGAGAAAGGCACTGCGGCAAACAGCTGAGCGCTCATTTCTGCTCCCTCCTTTACTCTTCCCTTCTCTTTTCTTCTCATGCTCATGACATTTATTTACTGAAATTACAATTTCTCCCTGTACTATCACTTAATTTTCCACGCTTTACTCAGCCTTCACCTGATATTCATGATCTGTATTTTTTTTCCTACTTACAGCTTGCACATGTCTGTCTGTAATGGCTGCTCTGGCCTCTCTGCTGATAAAGACTGGTCCACTCCATCTCTCACTGCCAGAAAATTCCCCCTTTATTAATATCGTAGGTCAGATTTCACAAAAAGAAAATCTGATTTGCCCTGCCTTCAACCTACCCTGCCACTTCCCGGTATTGCAGCATGCTTCTGAACTGAACAGATTTCATTACCATGGGATGTGTACCTGGGAACTGATAGATAACATCCTGGGTACAGTAATGCAGGGTAATATTACTCCTCTCAGAAATAGAAGAAACTACTTATAATACTATCAGCATGTACTTGAAAAATTAAAAAATAGGTTCCAAAATACATTTGGAAAACATCAAAAGATACATATTTGACAGAGAGCATGCATTCTTGTATCTACAAGTTGTTACGGGGATACTAAATCAATATCACTTGGACTTACTTAGGCTTGGAATTGACCAAAATATTTATGGAGGACATATGTTCCTTACACCAGTTTAGTTGGCTTAGAGCTTATAAAGAAGACAAAGCAATCCAGAGAAAAAGAATTGTATCGGGAAGACCCACACATGTCAAGCAAAGCCTCACCAGCCCTCTGCCCTACTGGTCCTCTCACTTGTCAAAAAGAGACAAGTTGGAAGCAGAAACAGACTACTTCAGCTCAGGGAAGTGCCTCCTCCATTCTCTGACTTCTTTATATAGCATGCACTTCACGTGGCCCATCTGAGCGCACGAGCCAAGGCCATACCTGCTAGTGAAGTGGCAACTCCTTAATCGAAGTACTCCAGTGAACAATTCCAAAAACCAGAGAAAAACGGATAATTGTCATTCCATATTTCATTGAACTCACTGTATTCTGTATATCAGTGCTACAAGTGCAAAAACCCAGAGGCATCCCAAGCATCCCTGGGTCTAGGGGTAGAACTTCAGATCAACTATTAGCACAAGTTTTAAAAACCAGTTATGACCACTAAATCCAGGATTTTTCTAACAATACATGGATGAACTCCATGGATTTTTGTGGCCCACGGAGACTACCTGCTTAAAGGTGTGTGCATATTTTCATTTGTCTTGGGAAAGGAGAAAAACTTTCATCAGTTTTTCAAAGGGATTTGTGATGAGAAGAAAAAAAATAAATGCAGAAGGGCTTGATTAAAGGCTTGTATTAGGAAGTCTCAAAGGAGCAAAAAAGCAAACGCAGAGGTACAAAGCACTTATCCACGTCGCTTTCTGGGAGAAACATAGACCAAGATAGAAATTAAGTAAACACTTCTCATTTCACAAATAACTCATACATTGGTTCAAAATCCCTCTGGAATTAACACTGGCATGCTCAATATTAATGTCATTTAATTGTAATTCAGAAGCAATTGCCTATGGTGTAGATTTTTTTTTATATATAAATTTGCCTTTTTCCTATGAAGGGACTGTTTATTTGACAGTAAATTAATTTCTTATCCACAAAAGGCCCATTGATATTTGCTTCTCTTATGCTCATATGATTTAATAATGATGTTTGTATCTTCAGAATGCTCTAGTCTCCTGTCAAAAAGAACATGTCTATCATGTTGATTTGTTTCTAACAACCAGAGGTTAATGAACAGAGGTACATAGGCAATACAACTTCTAGTATCTTGTGTTGCAGCTATTTTCATTGAGGACTATTTAGCAACACAGATCTTGTCAATTTGAGTTGCATGTAAATACATAATTCATTATTCTTCAATTGACTAAAGTCATTTGGGAAAATTTACAAAGATAAAGCCTGGCAAAATGATTGATTACCCTTTTTCATGGAGAAGACATGTTGATGTATTTAATGAACAGAGTTTATGTATATTTTATAGAGCACATTTGTGATTTAAAAATATCTTTTTGATTTTTTTTGAATGGTGCTAATTTATTTTTAATTAAAAACTTAAATTATTAATAGCTTTTGAATCCTTGAAACCTGTATGCATCCAAAGTTCATAATATTTTTATGTAAATAGACACATGAAAGCCTAAGTTGGGACAGTTTATATTATTACATAAAGTTTATTCAAATAGGTTTGAATAAATGGGTGTTTTAGCAAAGCACAATTCATTAAATAATTTCTACTTACAGAGTTTTCCTATTTAATTTGGTGAAAATTAGATATAGACTTTTTCTAAATTTGTAAATGACAAATCAGAAAACATTCATGAGAATGCATTCAGCATGTAAGGAAAGGTCTTGAGGGTATGATTTAGTTATTTTATGACTCACTGTATTATTTTGTTTATTTCTATCATTCTTATAATTTATCCCTATCTCCTAAAATCTGACATTCATAACATATTCCATAGCTGATATTATAACAACACATTTTATCATTTTTAATCTAAAGAAAAAATGAAACTAATATTTAAAGTTTTATGTTCCAAACACTGTACCATATAATATTCAGCTTAAGAAGAAGCTAGAAATATGGGCTCTATCAAAATGTAACAGACTCAGCTTTAGAATGATGCATTTATTTGAGATTCAGGAAAATCATTCTTACAATAAATAGTTTTACATGCATTTGTGTCAACTTTTAAAAATATGATCTCTGTTCAACATGATTGGTTGAGTTATGGTATGATAATAAAGAATGAAAAATCTCTAAATTTAGTAACTTTTAAAACTAAAGTTTACATAGCATATATACTACATGCCCTTCCCAGGTCAGACCAGGACTCAGCTTATTGAAATCACTGAAAGATCAAGGCTGCAAGAGACATAGGCTTCCATGATCACAGAGTGGGGAGGAAGAAGACATAGTGATGCATAAGCTTGCTCATAAGGATACTGTCCATAAGTAATATATTTTACCACTGCACACATTTCATTGACTAAAACTAGATATGTGGTCAACTAGGCAAGAGTGAATCATTTCTCTAAGAAAAGAACAGCTAGTAATTTTTTTAACAGATATATAGTCAACCTCAGATAAATTACTAGAAAAAATGATCAAATTCTTCCTACTTAATTAAAATGGTAAGCTTATCTTTTTCCACTACTAAGAAAAAACACAGTAATGATTCCCACGAATCCTTATCCATAGTGAGGAATGTGAATAGAGTTGCAAAGTGGGCTTATAAAATAGTCACTGAACATCATATACAATTCCCTATTTTGGGCCATAATTATTAATAAACCACATGGTTTTGGAAAAGCTGAGTTATATTCTGTAATCCTTGGTTTTCTTATCTCTAGTATAGAAATACTTGTATTTATCTCATACATTTGTTGGGAAGACCAAATGAAGTAATGTTTACGAAGCTAGAAATTCTAAAGAAGTATTATGTAAATTTGAGAAGTAATCGTATATTTTACTACTCAGATAATCTCTCTCTCTCTCTCTCCATATGTGTGTATACATATATACATATATATGCACCAATTTACTTTGAGAAAATTGAGAATATTTATTGAATCCTATCAGAAAAAGTAAAACTTTCATTTCCATTTGTATTTGAAATATATAAAAGAGAAACAGTTTATTTCATCTTCAATATGAACATGGTGTGGTCCATAAATGATTGCCTGTTGTCACATAAAAGCATAACCAGTCATTATTCTACCAGCCCCTGTAGAGACAGGTGCTAAAATCCTGATGAAAGAAGTATTCTGAATTTCAAAATGGGATGATTGGAAGCCCTGAAGACTCAAAACAGCATAGAATGATAAAGAACAAAGAAACAACTAAAGCAATGAAGGAAGTGCTTCAGAGAATAGATGTAATATTTCTTTATGTCAGTGGATAATCACTTCAGTGAGATGCATCACTTCCATACCAGCGGAAATTCTAGAGATAATGAATAGAAAAAAATGAATCCTGTAGAAACATTTACAGGCATACAGTATGAGCGATACACCAGCTTTTTCTTCAGAGTGAAAATAATTAAGTAATTTAAAAAAAAAACTATTACAAAATTCTGTGGGTGCAGGAATGCCGATAATATTAGATGTGTTAGGGATAGCAATTACCACTAAAGATCTTAAACTTTAAATGTGGAAATAAGCTTTAAACACATACAAATTTAAAAGAAATGTAATACTAACCTTAAAGAGTTGCTCTAATGCACTGCTAACTCCTACATAAGTTGTGTATATGCATAATGTGTGTTTATATATGAAAGATATCACTTTGAAAGTGAGGGTTCTTTCAATTATGTATTACTTCAACAAATATTTTTGCATGTCTGCTAAATACGAGTAACTGTGCAGGCGTTAGGATTACTGAGAGAGAAAGAGCAGGCAATGTCTTTCTTGAACATGTAGGCTAATGGGTAATACAGTTAAAATAAGAAATATACAAATGAGTAAAGTAATTATACATCTGAGTGAGAATTAAACTTAAAGAAAAACAATGCAAGTAACATGAGAACAAAAAAAATCATTAAACGAGGTAGTATATTGGCAAACTTTTTCTGCAGTTACAGATCCTCTCGATGGATACAATCACAAATGGTTACCTCTTACTCATGAGTCTTCAGCATGGCAGTGGCTCTGCTTGACTCTTCTCATTACATCTTCATATCCTGGATTTCAGGCTGAAGGAACAGCCCCCGTATAGTACATGGTGTTCTGATGGCAGAAAACAAGAAAAAAAAAGGCCAAACCAATACACAGAGGCACATTGAACATTTTAGATATGAAATATACATAATCCACCAAGAAAAGAATGACACATACCTATGGTCAACAATGGGCATGTCAAAGGTGGGACATAAAATACTCTTATAAGGGAAGAAGAAGATAATTGGAGAAAATCATGCAATATACCCAGTCTGTTTTCTTAGACCTAATGATACATTTCTCTCCCACATGAAGACGTAATCTTTTCTTCTGCAGGAATTAACCTGAAAAAAGTCTTATCCAGTCATGATATGAGGCTCAAAGCCCAGGAATTTTTATTATACCTCAGTTACAGATGCAGATCCTCCTGTTCTACCTGGATAACCGCTAAAAATATGTTACCTAACTCCCCTCAAGCACAACATACGATAGTACAGAATAGCCAAAATGAACATATTCAGAAGGGCACCACACATTGGTTACCGATCCATAGCAATTCGGAAATACCACTGGAAAAATATGGTGAGTTTTCTCTATTTATGGACAGGGAATGTTTACTGTTTAGACCCATTGAGTTCCCTAGTGTGCTCTTGCTCTTGCTTGTGGCAGGTCCTCACTTTTTCATTCATCTTCCTGGCCACATCTGAAGTTTGGGGACTGTGTTATCTCTGGAAGCTGAAAGAACCTTTTTAGTTGAACTTCTTGTAGGTAGAAAGTAATGACAATAAAATCCTTTTTTTTTTTTTTTTTTCACAAAGACTTTCTTAATCTGATGGCAGTGTGGAATATACAAAGCTGTCAAAAGTTTTGTTGATTTTCAAAAATTCAACAATTTTTAAAAAATATCTTTGATTCCATGGAGCTCTGTATACCAATAGTCACACCTGTGATTCATTTTGAGAATCCGTCCCCATGCCTCTCTGTGTCTTTCTGTCAATTTAGGTGGAAGCATGTTGAGCCTATGAGGTTTCAATGGAGCTACAGCATTTTTCTTATTTCTCTGAGCCATTTTGTTCATCTGAAGTATT
>RJWJ010027082.1:0-22505 GCA_004363605.1 Indri indri
TTCATTTTCAAATAATTGGGGAAAAAAGGACATGAAGAAAAATGTTTTTCTTGTGACATAAAAAATTTTTGTTTTGTGACATACAAAATTTAAATTTTCATGTTTATGAATAAAGTTTTGTTGGAACAGTCACACCATTTTATTTACGTATTTCTTTCGGCTGCTTTTACACTATAAAGACCGAGTTGAATGATTTGACAGAGCTCCCTCTTGGCCCACAAAGCCTAAAATACTTACCACTGAGATGGAGCAGGGACTTCTCTTAGGGGCCTTTCCCCTTCCCCCAAGCATGGAATAAGGGAAAAATCTTGAGTCTATTCAAGGAAAATTCCAGACACCTAGCTAGCCTTGAAAAGTAAATAAACAACCTGATAAGCAAGAAGAGAGTAATAATTTAAAACAATAGCTCCCAAGCAAGCCAGAGTCACAAGGTGTTTTGGTTCCCTATGGAAACTGAAAGGTAACATCTTAACACATGTTCTTGATTTGTTTTTCAGAAACCTCTACCAGTTGGAAAATGCTGACCGTGCTCTCTTATGCCTCAGATAAGGGGGAACTGAGGACTAAACTCTGACTGTCATTCTTTTTCTAAGTTTCTTCCTGAGGGGCCTGGAGTCACATCCACAGGCCAAACTTTAACATTCTCTTCCACTGACCCCAAGTGTTTAGACAAGGCTTTGCTTCCTTAACCAATTGCTAATTACAGAGTCTCTGAATCCACCTATGATCTGTAAATCATAGATATCCCTTTTGAGGATATCCCATCTTTTGAGGCCAAACCAATGTATAACCTGCTGTATTGATGTATGATTTTGTCTACAACTTCTGCTTGCCTGAAATGTAACCCTGCCTTTGAAAATCTCTGCTTGCAAAGCCATCAGGGAGTTCGAGTCTTAAACATCAGCTGCCTGTTTTCCTTTCTTGGTGCCGTGTAATAAATGCCTTTTTCTCTCACTGCAAATCTCAGTGTCGGTGTCTGGCTTTACCGTGCTGGGCCACTGAGCCCCAGTTTGGTTCTGTAACACCATCTGCCCCTTTGGAGAAAAAGTTTCCCTACCCCTGCCATAGGTCTTTCTTCCTTTTGATCTATCATCTATTTGTTCTTTCCTTCCCTGTTCTTTCTTTCTTTTCTCTCTTACATAATACCTCTCTCTCTTTCTCTCTCTCCCTTTTTTCCTTCATTTCTTTCTTTCATTCCTTTCAGACTATCCCTTTTTTATGGTACCAAGCCCCTCTCTAACTTTTCCTTTGACTTTTGCATATGTTTATGCCCTATGTAGGTTTTTTTTTTTACATCTATTGTATTCAAAGACTTTATTGAAGAGTATTTTTTTCCCTCTAAAATGGCATTCAGTCCCAAAAGCAGACATTTATTTCCTTGACATATATATGAAAAAAATTCAATCAGCGGTCTCTCCAACATTGGAAAATTCATCTTAACTGGAAACATGTTAAACCACACCATGCTAACAAAAACAAAGCATTACTGGCATTTGGCCTCTAAGGTTATGTGTGGTGCAGTCCTTCACCTTCTCCATGTCTTTGCTTGAATGCCCCCCTTTCAGCAATGTCTTTCCTTACTACTTCATTGAAAACTGCACAGGCACCCGCCATTTTCTGTCTCTTTCCCTGTTTTAATTTCCCCTATTGTGCATATATCTGAAACATGTAACACAATTTACTTATCTGTTTATTTTCTCTCCCTTCCGCTAGGATGTGAGCTTCCTGAGGTCAGAGTTTGGATCAAGTTTGCTGACCGTCCTGTCCGCATTGCCTGGAACAAAACAAGCAATCAGTATTTCTTTCTTTCTTTCTTTCTTTTTTT
This sequence comes from Indri indri, assembly GCA_004363605.1. Lineage (NCBI taxonomy): Eukaryota > Metazoa > Chordata > Mammalia > Primates > Indriidae > Indri > Indri indri. The sequence continues at coordinate 1,826 of RJWJ010027082.1, forward strand.
TTTTTTATTTCAGGATGTTATGAGGGTACAAACGTTGTGGTTACATTTTATGTCTTTGCCTCACCCAAGCAAGGGTTAGAGGCATATCTTTCTCCTCTACAATGCTCCCCCTTTAGTTGTGGGTTTACTCCCCCATCCCCTTAATCCCTGGAGAGTATTACTGCCATGTGAGCACCCTAGTGTTCATCAGTTAGTACCAATTTGATGGCAAGTACAAGTGGAGCCCATTCTTCCCATCTTGTGATACCTCACTTCGGATAATGGGCTCAAGTTCAGTCCAGGAAAATATAAGAGGTGCTAGATCACTGTCATTTCTCATGATTGAGTAATATTCCATTATATACATATACCAAATTTTAATAATCCACTCATGAAATGATGGTCACTTGGGTTGTTTCCACATCCTTGCAATAGTGAATTGTGCTGCCATAAACACTCGGGTGCAGATGTCTTTATTATAGAATATCTTTTGCTCTTTGTAGTAGATGCCTAATAGTGCTATTGCTGGATCGAATGGTATTTCTATTTTTTTAGCCCTTTGAGGTATCTCCAATTTCTTTTCCACAGAGGTTACACTAATTTGCAGTCTCATCATCAGTGTAAGAGTGTTCATGTCTCTCCACATCCTCGCCAGCATTTGTTGTTTTGGGATTTTTTGATAGAGGCCAATCTCACTGGGGTTAGGTGATATCTCATTGTGGTTTTGATTTGCATTTCTATAATGATTAGAGATGTTGAAATTAAAAAGCTTTTGCACGGCCAAGGAAACTATCATTAAAGCAAATAGCCTACAGAATGGGAGAAAATATTTGCTCTCTACACATCTGATAAAAGGCTGATAACAGGAATCTATCTAGAACTTAAAAAAATCAACAAGAAAAATATTTCTTGAATGAATAAAATAATGCATCTTGGGCTTATATGCATATATAAAAAAGTCTTAATAAAATAACAAACATTAATTACTTGACTTAAATTGAAACTAATAATTTTTAAATTTTAGATAAATTTATTTCCAAAACAGAAAAACTAACTTATAACTATAAATGTAACTATATCTGCATCTTCTAACTGAATTTATATTTCCATTTCCTTAAGTAAAATAAAATAATACTGAATTGTTTTACTATTTCTTAAGATATTCAATGCGTTTAGATTAACAAGGCAATCAATGCTTTAAGATTTATTCTAAGAAATAAGATTTTCACTAAGAAATAGAGAAATTACAACTGTTAATGGATAAGAAGAGAAATTCATATAATCTCAAACTCACAGAAAAGTTAAAAGTACAGTAGAAAGACTTTTTTCTGATCTGTGGTACTAAAAATCAGTTTATAGCCTAAAGATTAATTTCAAAATCAGTCATTGCATCTATTAGTTGTCTTGCCTTACTTCTTTCAGCCTAGAACTTTTCTATTTTGTGCTGATTTCTTACCTCGATACCTTTGAGGTTTACAGGCCAGTTATTTTGCAGAAAGTCCCTCTCCTGAGTTTGTCTAATTTATTTTCCAGTATGAGAATGATGTTAGGCATCCTTGGCAGTAATATGATAGAAATAATGCTATTTCTATTTCTATTTCTTCTCCATCAGGTGTCACATGATTTCAATTTGTCCCCTTGTTAAAGGTGATATCTTCCAGGTTCTTCATTGTAATGGTGCACACCTTTTTTCTGTGATCAGTAAGAATTTTGTGAATGCTGTACTGTGAAACTATGTAAATATCTATCACATTCATATTCCTCACCAAAGTTTTTAATTAGGTCATTTATTTAATCTATTAGTACGGACTTTTGGTTTTTCTAATGATTATAGTCACTGGGCTATAATCTATTACTATAATTATTTGTTTTGATAGTCAGTATGTTGCCTATTTATTTGTCCAGTGAGAGCCATTCAAATTGGCTTTTGTAGAATTTTGATGTTTCCATAGCCCCTTGAATATGTCATTCCTTTTTGGCATAATAGGATAAGCCAGGCTCATCTTGTATGTTTCTTTTCCCTGTCCTGGTGTCATTGTCATTTCCATTGGATTATCACTGTTTCTAGGTTCTCTCAGCAGATATAGCTGGGGAATATATGCATGCGGATATATATATATATATATATTTCAAATCCATGCTACTGTGTTTTTTTTTCCACATTAGCCTCTTCATGTCCAACAAATGTATGTTACTCCATAATTGGGCAACCATTTGTTCTTTTAAAGCACTCACAAATGCAGTTAGTCACTTGCTCTTTCAGTGAAAGAGGTGAGTAGACAATTTCACCTGCAATTAACCAATTACTTCATGGTTTCATTTGCCATGCTTGAGCCCATGTGTTTTTAAACATTATCTGTACTGCATCCAAAACATCCAGTGGAATATCAGGGACAATTTTTCAAACCCTGAATTAATGAATTTCAGGCAGCATGTATCTTCTTCTAGAAAAGGAACTGAAAATTTAGAAATGAAAATAACATAATTATATTTTTCTTTTTAGTAAGAAACACAGAATACCCTCACAGTAAAGTGCAGAATTGAAGAATGGAGTATCAACATCAGTGCCTATAAAGCTCACTGGCTTGTGTGAGGGTCTTTATTTTATAGACCATATATTGCAGCCTCCCCACTAAGTCAGCAGATTTTAAGGAATGAATAGTAGTGCTCCTATGATCTTTTTTATTTTTAAGGTAAGTATAGACATAGATTAAATAGATAGATAGATAGGATTGAAAGGGATGGCTGCTACGATTTTTTTTAAATATATTTTTTCTCGATGGATTTTACCTGCAAGTAAAACATTCTATTTTCAGTGAGAATTCCACCTCAGCTGTACAATTAAAACAACTTACTTTAAATTTAATATTGGAAGAGAGAATAATTGTTTATGTATTTCTCTTTGGTCTCATTCCCGTGCTCACCTAATTTCTACCCTGTGTCTCCAACCTGTCTCAATTGTAAGATTTGGATTCTCCTATTCTAGTAAACTGAGTAATGAAAGTGAGGGAATGATTATCTGTAAATGGTTGATTATGTCAGGTCACTCTTGGAGTTTGCTGCCTTACAGGTTAAAGAGCCACCTTGGCCATTTACCATGTGATGAATCTTTTGATCAGCTCTTCTAAAAAAGCATGTGACTCCATGGCTTGTGTTAGTCCTTTCCCCAGAAAGAATTTTTTAAAACATTACAGCAAAGGAGAGAAGGAAAGCGTGAGGTATTCTCCACAGTCCTCATATTTAGCTCCATTGCACAAGAATTAGGAAACATTAAGAATTTGACTGAAAGTATTCAAAATCGTTAAATAATTTTTTTCAAAAAGCTTATTTTTACCTTAAATTTCATAAAAATCACTAGCAATTTACTTTTTAAAATACCTAAATGTAAAATGCAGAACTATTACACTTCTAGAAAATACCATAGGAAAAAAAAAACTAGATGACCTTGAGTATGGTATTACTTTTTATTTTTTTAATTTTGCATTTTTAATTATTATGGATGCATAATAGTTGTGCATATTTATGAGGTACAAGTGATGTTTTGATACAGACGTACACATGTAATGATCAGGTCAACGTAATTGGGATATTCATTACCGAAAGCATTTATCATTTCTCTGTGTTAGAAACATTCCAATTTCACTCTTTTAGTTATTTTAAAATAGACACTAAATTGTTGTTAACCATAGTGACCCTATTGTGCTACTGAATGCTAGATTTTATTCATTCTATCAAATGCAATTCACTTTTTAACAAGAAGGGTAGAAGAGTCTTTAGAATTTGTCTTGAGGTCACCTCTTTTAAAAAGATAGAGGTGCTATTTCCAGCTGCTCCAGCAACAAAAGGTGGCTGTGTACAGACTACCTCTAGTCCTCTGTATTCTGTTTGGAAAAGCTCCATCTTTCCATTGATTTAAGTGTAGCTTCAGAATGAAACATAGTTCCTAACCTCAGGAAATCCAAAGCATAATGGAAGAGGCAGGCATTTGCTCAATAATTTCACAAGGCAGATTGTGATTAGCGATAATAAAGTAATTAAACATATTTAAAAAACAATAAAGAATAAGGAAAATATGACCTGTTTTGTGGTGGTGATAAATAGAACTTTGGCATGTATAGTTGGTAAAGAGATATTCCTTGAGGGACTAAGAGAGATACAAAGTCACCCCTTGCAGGAAGACTAGAAGAGAGGCACACGGATGTGGAGACTGCAAGAAGTTTTTAAAGACAATAATCATTCACTCAGTAATTTTTAATTTACCCAATAATATTCAAGCTCCCTGTGACAAATCAAACAGGACTTCAAAATCTTTGACACTCATTTTCTTGACTCTAGGAGAGCTCCACTTTTAATGATAGAATATATTAATAGCAGAAATTATGTTGTGCTAATTTCTGGGTCTAAGCCTAAAGAGACTTGCAGTTTCTACTACTTGTCTCTTGGGATACTTGCTCTGGAAACTGAGCTTCTATGCTGTAAGGAAGCCCAAGCAAAAATGCATAGAGACCCTTGTGGAGAAGAATCAATGAACAACCCCAGCCGAGCTCTACCACCCACTATCCAGCCATGTGACCAAGCTATCCTGGGCGTGTATCTTTCAGCCCTAGTCAAACTGCACCAGCTCATGCCTCATGGAGCTAAGATGAGCCAACCCCATCAATTCCTATGTATACATGAACGCAGATTTATTAGCAAAATAAAGTACTGCTTTTGTTTTAAGCCACTAAGTTTTGGGGTAGTATGTTGCAAGATGAGTAGACAACAGAACAACCACTTACATACCAGGACTGTACCAAGCCCACTGTACATGGGAGAGAAACTGAGAAATATAAGCCCTGTGTTCATGGAGCTTGTAAAACAATGCAATGTGAGTCAAACAGGGTGCAGGTGTGGAAAAGAATGAGATGTGGTAAAAAAAAAAAAGAGTTGAGAAAAGTAAGTTTATTAACGATTATATTGGTAATAGGGCGGTTAAAAAACAGTTTAAGAATTTATAAGAATTTTTAAATTTAAATGTAAACTACAGGAGTTTTCTTAAGTGGAAAGTCGTGCTTTAGGATAATGAAGGTGATGTTGGTATCTAGCTTTCACTGTAGAAAGCAAGACTAGAAGTCGAGTTATCATTCATAAGACACAAGAAGCCCAGAAAAAGTTAATGAGAGCCTGAGCCAGAGCAAAGAGGATGGAAAGGAAAAGTTAGGTTTGAGGGATACTCTCTCATCTCCCTAAGGGCAGAGATGTCATCTGTTTTGTTAATTCGTATCTTCAATTTCCTAGAACAGCATCTGATACACAGTAGGTGCTCGACATCTATTTGTGAAGTAGAGTGACGGTAAATAGAAAGGAATAAATAAATAAATGTGACACAAGCTATAATGTCTTTTAGGAAAGTTACCCTTTCATTTGGCTCAATCCACCTCCCCTTAACCCCAATAGAAATTTAAGATAGTCACCCCCCTGAACTCCATGCCTCTCTTCCAAAGACAGGTGCATATATTGCTTAAAAGAAAAGAGAAAAAAAGATAAAGGGAATACATCATTTGGCTATGTCTCTATCCAAGCTAAATGTATCTAACTTTGGAGAATATGTACAGTATATAATTTAATTTCACTACATTTGATTTCTCACTCTCCCAGACACTTACCTGTATTTTGTTTTTCTGTGTGTGTTGTTTCCAGGAAATTTATTAATGTTTGTAAGTTGTCCTGCAAGAGAAATTGTGATAAATGAAAGAGTGTGAAGAAGAATGCTCTACTCTCCCAGAAGGAAAGATAAAAAAGGATGCAGTCATATACAAAATATGAATGTATGGAAGGGTCACATGACTGATACCATAAAACAATATATTGCCTTATGGAATTCTTATCCTTAGGCTAAACTATTGCTGCCTTCATCAACTTATCCGACAGTGTATTTGATGTTGGTTGAGGCAAATACAATAATCTTTTATTTACCCAATAAACACATAGATATTGCTATGGGATCTATATTTAATCACTTCTAAATTATACATGATTAAAATGAAAAAAAAAGAAATTTGCCAAAAAGTATTGGTAAAATAACTGACCGCCTGCAGTCACATTTAACTATTATTTAGTCTAGGTAGGAAAAATAGAAGAAACCAGCAGAGACTAAAAGATAAGGAAATAGTGTGTTCATTTAAGAGTCTAATTCAAAATCCATTATAATAAATTTTTAATGAACCACCAAATGCATGCGTGGAAATTTTTAAAATATTATTCAATGTTTTGGAATTATTGGCCACATACATATTTTGTTTATAGCAACATTTGATGTGTTTTGCATCTATAAATTTAAATTAATTTAAAACAAAAAGAAAAATAAAATATATTTCATTTGTCATTTAGAAAAACATTTAGTAACTAATCCCCCAAGGATAGCTTTCTATTTTATAATTTTTAATTAAAAATGCAACTTGTTATTTTTAAAATAACTTATTTCGAAATAACTATTTGACAGAATTTAATGTTTCCATATATTTTTAGAAAGCATGCATACACATATATTTAGTTTTTAGCTGCTATTAGGGAATCTTCACTGCATCTGGAAGCCAGATGCCAAAGATGTTCAGTTATCATCAACTTATATATGCATAGAGGATTGAAAGTGATATTTCATGCCATAATTCATCTGAATGTTCATTCCCTTGGAACATTGCTTTCCACAGATTGTAACAGGACTTGGAACAAAATAATATAATAATATCGTATCTAACTATTTTCTATTTCTATTTTCTATTTCTGCACTTTCCATTTCTAGAAATGGTCACTAAATGATGTTTAGTGACAGATTAATATCATCCATGATCCTAAATCGCTAAGAATAAAAGTGTTAGATTCTTTTGGTTAAGCTGCCGTAAGGACCAAATTTATTTTTTTAAATGAATTCCCTGGAGTATCAACCGATTTTTAGTTTTACAGCATATGTATCAAATCTCCATCCATTTTGCCCCAATTCTAGTCTTTTCATTCTTCAATAGTGAGGACGAGAAAACCTGGATGCATATGGATATGGTTGATTTGAAAACTGCTTTTTAAACATTTGGAAGTTTTTCAAAACCAAAACCATATTTTGCAAGTGATCTTTTCCCCCTACATTTTAAATCCATATGCAACTTAAAAGAAACTTACACCATATGCTAGTTCAGAATCACTTACATTAAAATCATGAAAATTATGTTTAATAGCTATTTGACACACAGGGAGCTTTTAAATTAAGCTTACCAAAATTTTATATCTTTTAAAACATACTCTATTTTCTATCTACCCTCACCACCCTTCAGTACTCTCCAAGAAAAGATCTGATTTAATTCAGGACATGTAAATTTGATGCTATCAGTCCATCAACAATGATTATGTAATAAAGAAAAATGCATTCCATTTTTTTCTTTTTTCTAGGTTTTTTGTTGTTTGTTTAAATATCTCCATGCAAATTTTGAATGGATTTACTTTAATCAGGATCAATAATCTGAGAAATAAAATAAATTTTTGCATTTGTGAGTTTATACTTCCTTTACAATACATTAAGCACATTAGTTATAAATAATACCTGAGCTTTGTATTAGCACAAATAAAGTTATATAAAAAAAAATCTTCTTGTTTTTTGTCTTCTGCCTCCTCCAATCCTATCTGCACTGAGATATTCAGTATTAATGGTTTTGTCTCTCTCTCCACATCTCCAATAGATGAAATTTATGAAGTACAATTCTTCATCAGGTACAACTGTACATGAGTAAAACTACATGTGATTTAGAACTCAGGATCAGAATTTTTAATTAGTGAGTAAATGGAAAGGAAAAGCCAAAGTTATGTTCAGATAAACTAATGGCAGAATGGGGCATAGAATAGAACGGAGTCTCCAGCCTATGTGACATTCTGGCCACTCAGCTACCCTATACACACGTGAAATAACGAATAGACAAGTGCTTTGAAAATTCTAGTGTGAAGGCAAGATCACCAGTGATTGTTACTATTTTATAATTTTATTTCATTATTTTCCCAAAAATGTAAAGCTTAAACTTATGCTATAGCTTGTTCATATTCCCTAATAAAATATCCATTAATTTATAAATTTGATAAAATTCTAACTTATTATAATGCCTTACAAATAATAGTTAGGTCTCTCTGTGGTGCTGACTGCTTCTGAAATTCTTTTGGTGTTGAGTAACTTATACTGTTTTTCCATGATTTGACATTCTGTACCCGATGTCTGTGAACATTGATTGAATATGTGGTATTCTGGGGAGAAACTGGTGAAAAAGACTTGTGTTGCATTGTGAAAGGCAATACTCTGAGGAAGGACAGAAAAGGAATACACATATAAGAAAAGAGTGGATCTCACACTACTGCTTAATCAAAGGCGCCCTCATTCCTATTTACAAAAAGTGTACTCTGTGTTATCAGAAAAATCAACTTAAGTGAAGTCAACTATTTCAAAAAGAATTTGTAGTCTAGAGGAATTCGGATTTGTAATTACAAACGAATTTTCTTAACTACAGAAATTTCAACATGCATTTTTTTTTCTTTTATAGCTCTACATGTAGAGTTATAAAATCTAAACACAAATAAGCCTACTAAATGTTTGATTACATTAAATTTTGTTTGAAAGTAATGGCCTCTCTTGTTCTTACTAGGAACATTATCACTAGCATAGCGCTTCACGCAGACTCATTATTTCTATCTCCCACAGTTATGACTGGCAAAGCAAAAAGCCACACTCGAATAGGCATCTATGTGCACGTAGTAGGATTTTCCTAGAGTAGAATGCATATTGAGTTCCTTAATTTATAATTTTTTTTCCAATATACAATTCGTAAAGTCCTTCTATTAGAAAAATGTCTGAAAAGCTATCAATTCCCTTGCTAATTCCTTCCCCTCCCTTCGGCACACACTGCTTTTTTTTTGTTTTTTTTTTGGTTTTTTTTTTTTTGGCTCATTGTTAGAACTGTAGCTATTCTTGACTTTAAATGAGTTGAAACTAACTCACATTTACATCTTTCAATCTGATACCAATGTCAAAATTCCACTCTTCAAAACTCTTGTTTTCTTTTTATTTCCTTTTTCTCTTACACTTTCTCAAAGATAAGTAGTTAAAAAAAAATAATTCTTTCTGTCTGAACATTTATGGTGCAAATCTGAGGACAGTAGGGAAATTAAAAGATTTGTTTGCTCATGTTAGATTTTGGGAATACCTGGTACATATTTTCCTCAATACACAATGCAAAGTAGTTGCACTCACAAAGTATCTATTGGAAGAAAGAATTCTTTCCATGTTTTATCAGAATTTTAAGTTTTCACTCCACAATAATTCCCAGCTGCTTGGGAAATGGTAAGCAACATTTTGAAGATTAAAACATAGTTATTATTTTCACTAAAAATGAAGAATTCAGCCATAAGTATAGTCAAACCAGCTGGAATAAGATTCCCCCCCCCCCAATTTATTTTTCACTGCTGGATGAATTATGGGCTATTTTTTTTTAGATCAGGTATCATACAGGTCAAACTATGCCTGGTGATGAGGTGAACAGTGGCTCTGTGAACAAACTGATCAGTGTGCAGCAACACAAACATTCTACAAGTAATTCTGACCACTGTCTGGCTGCTTGCTCCCCAGCTTTCAAATTTAGTAACAATAGCAAAAAATAGCCAACATTTATTGAGAACTTACTATGTTTCAGACTCTCCACTAAGAACTTTATCTGCAACATTTAATCTAATACTCATCTCCAGTATATGAGAGAGGTATTATAGTTTTGCTCACTTTTACCTAAAAGAATTAAGTCCTAGAGAGGAAAAGCAACTTGACTAATATCACATAGCTAATAAATTTGGAAAATGTCATGATTTAAAACTGTAAACTTCAAAGTCACTGCTGAGACTTTTTTCAGGGTCTCTCCTTTTTTGGATAAGGTAGTCAACTTGTAGATATACACCATAAAATTTTTCTCTTATCAAAATGGCTCCATGACATTTGGTAAACACTAAGAAAATCTGAACAATGTATAGACTTTAATTTATATAATTTATCAATATTGGTTTATTAGTTCTTACAAAGGTACCATACCAATATTAGAAGTCAACAAGAGAGGTAACTGAGTGTGGGTTATATGGGAACACTCTGTCTTTGTGATATATCCACAACTTTTCTAGAAATCTAAAGCTATTCTAAAATAAAGATGACATCTTAAAAAATGGCTCCATATACATACCTAGTCGGTGTTTCAAACAATCTCTCCTACCACCATCAGACTTCTTCTATTACAACTTTATGATGTTTTTGCTAAAAAAGGACATAATCTACTCAGAAACCAAATGAGTCAGTTTCATTAGACCCATTTTTCTTAATGTCAGAAGCCCTTAATCCATGTTTTCAAAATCCATGACATCATAAGGATTGTGAAAAAAATACAAAAGCAAATTAAAGTAGCCAAAGGGAAAACATTTACAAAAATGTTATTAAGGAAACAATCCATCCACAAAAATGTGAGCATATTTTAATAACCTTGGACATGGCAGGAAGACTGGTAATGAAAAAAAAGATTTACATGTGAAAGCAGAGGGAAAAGTTTCAGCTTCAAGCATTAAGGTCTTAGTTCATAAATCTGAAGAAAAATAGAAAATAAAGGCATTAAAAGATATAAAAAATGCAAAAGAATAAATGTCTCTTTCATGAATCTTTGTGGATATATGACAACACACCAGCTACAGAAAACCAGTTTACTATTTGAAAAATGAACGTGAGTTCAGAAGTATCAACATGGCGTTTTCAAGTCAATGGAAAATAAATGCATATTGTTTAGGCAATAATTTACAGTATCCTGGTTGCATTAAAAGGGATTTTAGAACATAATTTTTCCTATAGAAACACATTTCGCTGCCTTAAAAATGCAAGATGTTTTGAGAACAGATTTGGAAGATTAGCAAATACATACCAATAAATCACAAACACTTATCCTAACAATCAAATTAAAACCTGTTTTTACATAGTTTACTAGAAAGTATTTTTTCTTTTGCTCTAAATAATATGTATCTGATTTGAATTTAAATGCTATTAATTTTAAGATGTGCTTTAAATGTAAACTAAATTTAAAACATACAAAATTCCTATTTTCCTTTTCAATTTAATAGGAATTCCAAAAGACCACTTTCTTTTCAGAGAGAAACTCATTGAAATAATTACCTATTGAGGACTACAAATCCCAAAGGATTAGTTATGGATATAGAGTTCTCAAGTTTCTAGGTCACTGAGTGGAATCTGAAACCAACCCCACAGTGACTAAAGTATCTTATCAAGAATGACTGTTAAATGACCTTTATCAAATGGTCTCAGTGGGAGACAGGTGTCCACTGTTGCTGACCAACTGGCTTAGGAAGAAAGAACATAAAAGGTTATGATTACCCTTAAAAAGTGATCTCTAGATATTTGGTTTAGGCAAAACATTGAGCGTGAAGCAAGCACATGGCACAATGAGTTAACATAATCTCCCCCACCCCACTCTACACACACACAACCTCACCCACCTACCCAGCCACGCATACACACACCTTCCACATAAGCTTCCAGAAAAGGTGTTTACTATGGAAATTATTCGAAGAAATCAGAAATTATTAATTTTGCCTTGTAAAGGAAAAACTAAATTTTCTCAAGAGTTATTAAGATTTAGATAAATAGAAAAGGGGGGGTTATCAAAGATGTATATGAAAAAGAAAATGTGTGCATTAATTACAGAGTTTGAAATTATAAAGACAAATGCTAAGATTATTTTAAAGTAGCTTGAAATTGCACGGTTTCATAAGTTGTTTTTCCTTTGCTTTGAGCAATTTGAACCATTGTCAAGATACATCTACACAAGCTTTGGTGGGTGGAGAAGTTTACATAATGTAGGATTTGAGAGTAGGAAGAACAGTGGGCCAAGTGCAAAATGAATGATGAAGTTGAATCAAATACATTTCACTTGTTACTGTAATAACTTGTTTTCATAATCAGGAAATTAAATTGAATCTTTATATTTGCTATCAAGTATGAATATGGATAAAATTCATGTACCAATGTTGGCGACTGGGGTAGTGGTTACAACCCTCCCTGCCCCTACGCCCCTTGACCAAGAGAAAGAACAAACCCAAGGCACAGTCTCTGCCACTTATTTTGGCCACATTCAGTATGGAGACTTGTGTCTGTTATTCAAATCATCTTTCTACGTAGCATACTAATTTTAGCTAAGCTCCTTCTTTGAAAAATGTGCTTTAAAAAAAATTAAAGCTGCTATACAAAGACTTGAGAGTGAGATGGGGAAAGAGCCTGTGGTTGATGAAATGCAAATGAGGCTTGGCTCAGACAGCTGGCTGCTTTGGGATGACATGGGTGATAAATGGTTCTTAAAACATGAGCAGGCATCAGACTCCTGATTCAGTGTCAGACTGGCAAAAACAGCGGTATCACTAGATGTTTCCTTTAATTAATGCAACACTACTGCATGAGTCCGGACACTGCCGATAAATGGGAAAGAACTGATATCGGAGGTAATATCAGAAATCTTTCAACCTTGAAGCTGGGATGTGTTGGCCAAAAGCTGCAGTATCATGAGAGGTTTAATTGTATTTGTAATGTACCAGTGCACCATGACAAAAATGGGGAGATAGTGAAGTCAGGACCGGGAAAGGCTGTGATAAATGAGAGAGAATGAGTGAGTACGCAGCCAGGAGGAGTGTGAAAACAGACAAAGGATGAGCAAATGGAGGCTGGGGGGGGCGGCTGCGGGGACCAGCCACCACTGTAATTTCAACAGTAAGAACTCAGAGGAACTTCGAAGTGGAGAGACGTGTAACGTTTATTTGGTCCTTCGGAATTTGTCAGAGCTGGAGGATGCACACAGCAAACAAACAACTCAGAGTGCCTGAAAATATGGTCACACAGCATATGAGTCGTAGTAGTGTCTACACTTTATCCTGATCCAAGCAGATATTATCGGGACAATGTCTGAGAAATACCTATAAAAAATGTGCGCGCACACACACACACACACACACACACACGAGACGTTTTATATATATAGAAAATATATATGGGCCTGGCTATCTTTCAAGAGTGTCTCATTTCTCTTGGCTTAAATTTCCCCTAGAAATCAAGTTAAACTTTCAGATGGCACTAATATTGTAAATAGGTTGCACTAAAATAAGGTCTTATTAAAGTAAGTAAGCCATTAAATAATTTTCTGCAATAAGCAAATGACAGAAACATTGACCTCAGACCTCACGATGGACCCCAGTGAGAACTGCCTGAAATCATATTTCTTTCCCTATTTAAGCACAATCCCTGTAACTACAACTACAACCACAACTATATCTACAAACTCTCCTCTCCAAACATGATTGGCTGTACTTTCCTGCTTTGGTCTAACTAACATCTTCTAGCCATGCCTTCTTATAGCACTTTAGAGCAAGGGTTGTTAGCAAAAATTCTCTAAAAATGAGTTAGATATTAAATACGTTAAGTTTTTTGGGCAGTAACATTTATGTCAACAGCTCAACTCTGCTTTTGCAGAGTTATAAAGCAATAGACAATAGGTAATGAATAGATAAGGCTGTATTCATAAAACTTTATAAAAACAGGCAGCGGGCTAGATTTGACTCATGAGCTACAGTTTGCCAATCCTTGATGGAACATCTAAACTCTCTCTGGTTACTTTAACTACAAAAGTGAGTCTTGCCTATTATTATACTTCTTCCAGCAGTACTCACAGACAGAATGTAGGAGCAACTGAGGAACATTTCCTCTTTATGTATGTACACTAAGGAGTATAGTGGTGTGCCACTATAGTACATCAAGGAATAAATAGTGTCTTTTCTTTCCCTGTTGGTTCTTGTCTCTCGCCCTAGACTAATAGAGGTCACCAAGCACTGTTGTCAGATAGAAAATTAATAAGCTACCTAAATAAATCCAGTCCTTTCTGCCTCATAATATTAGTATTATACTTTCCTCACCCAAGGACAACAGAGACACTTCAACTCTTCTGTAAGTTTCTCCTCTCAGGTATTGTGTTTCATTTCATCATCTGCAAAATGCAGGGGAAAGAGCTCACAATTTTGTGTTGGTTATCAATGGTAGCATAACAAACCAGCCCACTACTCAAAATAACAATCATTTATCTTTTTAGCTCACACATCTATCAACACCTTAGACACAGTTGATCTTAGCTGAGCCTAACTGAACTTGACCATCTGCAATTTGCTCTGGTAGGAGGGAGTTCTGTTCTTTACTGGCTTGCTTTGGAAAACTTATCTAGGGAGGCTCTGTTTCACCTTTCTTTTATTTTCTTTCTGGAACCAGGAATTTGGCTAAGATATGTTCATCTCATGCCAGTGATGAAGGCCCAACAGTTTGAGTCCAATTGAGCAAATTCAATTCAAGCCTTTGTTTATGTCAGACCTGCTGAAATCCCTTTGGTCAAAGCAAGTTCCAAGAGTAAACTCCCAAAAATAGTAGGAGAGCACTGTATAAGGAGTGGATTTGGGAAGTGTGAACGTTATAAGGCAGTATGCAATCTTGCAAATACTGGGACAAAGTCTGGCGAAACTAGCAGACCAGTTGAATTCTGGCTATGTGATCTTGAGTTCAGTTTTTTCAGCTGTAAAGCAGGGAAGGTGATGCCTACTGTAGATCATTTGTGCAATTATGAGGCTTGAGATAATGTGAAATGTGTGATGTGCCTAACACAAAGATAATCAGCAAATGTTCTACACTCTTCATAAAACGTTGGGCTTGGGGACAGATCGTTTCTCAGCTTTTTAATATTCTGGCATAATGACATATTTTGGTGGGCCTATCAACATGCGTAAGCACAGAGTGAACTGAAATGCTATGCCTATGTAACATCAAATCTATATTGATTTGGTCCACAAGTAAAGATCTGATTTTCTGTAGCATGCTTAGTTTAGGAGTTGACAGTTTGAAAATTTATTCATTTGAGATAGTAACAATAGGAACTTGAATATCTATCATTAAATCTATCAGTGTAGAAGATAATTCTGTGGTCTTTACTGAAATAGTAATGTGTTCTTGTTCAGCAACAATTGATTCGCTCCCCAAAACTTTTAATTTTTAGTCTTAACCTACAAAGTTCCTTCTCTGTGATCTGAAAGAAAAATATTTGAATTCTCATAAAGATTTCATGCAATTATAAAGTGTTCAATAAGGCTCAGACAAATGATACATTTTCTTTAATTCTTTGTCCCATAATGACCCATGATTAATTAAAAATATAAAAAAAGTATTAGCTCTCTTTCCATATGCTTAAGATGCACATCTATCTCTTGGATTTCAATCAATATTCTTAATTTTAGAATTGAATACATTATTCCTAATGTAGGGTCATTAGTCTCTAACTTACAGATTTTTCATATGGCCCTAGTTGAGATCAAGCAGCCTTTGCTATTCCTTGAGAACTTTCCCTGTGCAACTTTAAAACTTATTTTAAGGAGTTGGAGTAACTTAAAAACCAAGGATTTTTTTCCATTAAAAAGGCTCCTTGGGGAAGATGGATTGGACTGGGGTGGGTTATAATTCTTTTCTCTACAATGTTCATGACATGCACTAATGAAAATGTTCACCTTTATGTTCCTCTTGATTATAACCAAGGAATTTTTGATGCTACATAGGCATAAATTTTTGTTTCTTGATCTGAAAAGGACAGGCTGGTTGTGAGATCTAATTGCTGAAAGATGAAATTTTAGAACTGGAGGTCATTCTGAAGTTATAATTCTTTCCCACATCCTGACAAATAACTAAAATTCCATTTTTTAAAACTGAGGTTAAACTTTATTTTCTCAGGTCATGTAATGCATTAGCACTTTTTAAAAACACTTCTACATGGACAGTGAACCCCTAACAGAAAACTCGTCTTCTGACATGATACAAGTATCCATGTGTGAGTTGGCCAAAGAACAACTTTCTGAGGTCTGCTTCAGTAAAGCGCCACGCCTTTCCCCCAAAAAACAAACCCAACAAGGTTGTTTGGACTCTTCCACTATTAAAAATGATGCATTAATTAGCAGAAGACATTAGAGATTTGACTAGAGACTCAAAAATATTACCAATGTCTGATTTGTTTTCTTTTTCTGGAATGAAAGACATGACATTCATGTGGACGTGGAAATCATGCGTAACTGCAATAAAAATGGAGTCAATTGTAAAAGAAAAAAGTTTTATCACAACTATGTTTTACCAGTTCCTACTGTGGCAAAATGTATATTCTTTGTGATATTAGAGGTTCTCTAAACATTTAATTCTCTGAGCTTCAAATCTTTCAATGAATCTATTTATCTATGTGTCTATATAATGTATGTAGAATAAACATTTTCTTTATGTAAGACTTGATCAAAATACCATAAGGTTTTTAAACACTCAACTTCCTAGGGTGGTAACTTAGTATTTAGTTGCTTCTCTGATATATAAAAAAGGGGACAGTAATTCCCCCACCTACTCACCTCACAAGCTTATTCTGAGGATCAAACAAAATAATGAACCACAGCAACACTCTGTACGCTGTGAGATCTGAGATACTATCATATAAAAGTAATGTTTTGTGTTTTGATTTTTACAAGAGATAGAAAGACTATAGGCTCTGGAGCTCAATCTCATTAGTTATTTCATCTGTGAAATGAAGACAAAAATATATATTTGGATTTGAAAGAATTTTTAGAAAGTATCATATACTTTTTCTGGAATAAAATACATACTCAATAAATGGAAATAATTGTTCTTCTTTACATATCAAAAATGGATGAAGATCTGATCCAGGTGAGGAGGTGTAATGGCAGGCAATTTCTAGGTGCATACTCTACTCAAAATTAGATAGGTTCACATAACAATCACCAAAACTGTCCATTTAGTATCAGGACCATAGGTAATAGCTGAGAGATAGGAGGACAGTCCCTTAATGAGAAAGGAAGTGGCAAGAGTTACGGAGTTTGGAGAAAGCTGCTTTTTGTAATAAGGGAAGCAAAATATGAATACAGATCAGAAAAACAAGGCTTAAGACTTTCATAGTGACTGCACAAATATGACCAGAGTTGGAAGGGAGGAAATGATGAGCTATCTGTGCTCGTGTATATTCCTGTAGCTCAGTCCAAGTCCATCAGTGTCTGGCAAAGAAACAAGTCTGCTGAATGACAATAACACACACAATTTTACTTAATTACATACATGTATATGGTGAACATGCAGTACACATATACCCACAGACAATATATTTCAATATCACCTTGGTGTTCATAGCCCTAATACGTTTCAAAGTACATTGTTATCACCACCCCGCATTACTTATTTTTTGCAAGAGTCAGGCTAGGTACCTGTTGTCATCTGCATTAATCCTTGCTTTTACTCTCGCCATCCACCTGTGCTAAATATCCTACTTTTTCTATATTTGTACGATTCCCGTCTTTTTTTTTTCAAGCGTTAGAAAGCTAGTTCTTCCATGAAACCGTCTCTGAATTCTTCATCACACTCTAATCTCCTTTTTCTCTCATCTTCTATTGAACTTAAGCTGTAACACTCAATTTAGCACATGCCCCATCTCTAATCTTGTCACATTATGTTAATCTTGTCATTCCATTAAGCTTGTAAACCCCTTGTGAGCACAGACTATGGTGAAGAGTCAGAACTGGCTCTCAATCTCCATTCTACCTCCATTCAACTTGAAGAAATTTGAAAGCTGAAAACATTCCCAGACTTCATTGCCACAAAGATTCTAGAAGAGAATCAGGTTCCACTAATTAGATTAACTTGCAGAAGAGCTGGAAGGTAGCAATGAGGCAGAAGCCATTTTTTTTTGCACCTCTTTGATGATGCCGATAGCAATCTTGCAGCCATATGCTGTTTTTCTGCAGTAACCTGCTTATTTCCATTCTCCATTTTACCAGGTGTTTAGACTCACATGCATCAGTAGCAACAGCAGTGGCTATGAGTGGCTTTTTTATACCTTCTTTTTTATTCAGCAACAAAGGTGTGTGTTTGATCTCCCTATACCAGTGGTGATCTTAAAATCAGTAGCCCCTAAAGGTCTGGTCTTCACCATGTACTTGAAGTTTTACAATGTATTTCTAAACATCTATTTCCCTCTATTCAAACCCTTCTAGTTAATGATTTCTACAACAGCTTCTATTTTCCACATTGAGTACTGACTGATACAGAAGTCAAATATTATGCTTTATCATTAGCTCTGATAGCATCTTATAAAAGGTAGAAGATCTAGTAAGATATTACTAAATACTTGGATAGTTATATTGTTATTAATTGCTATGTAACAAAACGTGGCACCTTAAAACAAGGAAACTTTATCACCCAGTTCGTAAGTGTTAGGGATCAGGGAGTGGTTTAACTGTATGATATTGGCTCACGGTGTCTCAGAAGGTTGCAGTCAAGGTTTAGAATGAAATCTATGAAAAGCTTTACTGAGACGGCAGGACCCATTTCCAAGTGCATTCGTGTGGCTGTTGACAGCAGCCCTCAGTTTCTCACTGGCTGTGGATCAGATGCCTCAGCTCCTTAACACATGGGCCTCTCTGTTATGATGGTCATGACATAACAGCTGACTTTCCCCAGAGTAAATAAGTCATCTGAGGGAAGAGAGGAGAGAGAGATAGAGAGAGGAGGATGGGAGAGAGGGAGAGAGAAAAAAGAAAGGGAGAAAGAGACAAAACAGAGAGAGAGAGAGAGATTGAGATTGACAGGGGTGTGAG
Organism: Indri indri; assembly: GCA_004363605.1. NCBI lineage: Eukaryota > Metazoa > Chordata > Mammalia > Primates > Indriidae > Indri > Indri indri. The sequence goes on from RJWJ010027082.1 coordinate 20,561, forward strand.
GATTAACAGTGCCAAGATGAAAGTCACAGCATCATTTGTAATCTCTCTCTGAAGTGAAATGCCTCCATCACTTCTAATACATTCTATTTGTCAGAACCCATCCTTGTTATAATATGAGAAAGGACTACAAAAGAATCTCGGTTCCAGAATGCATGTATTATTTGGGCCATCTTGAAGGCCATTTATCCCATTCTGCCTTCCTTCTACCAATCATTGATATCTGTCCTACATGCAAAATACTCTCATCCCGTGCCAAGGACCCCAAAGCCTCATCCCACTACAGCCTCAGTGTGATATCCAGAATCTCACCATGCCAATCGAGTAAGGTGTGGGGAGTCTATTTGTAATTCTTTAAGGAAAGCTCCTTGAGTCATCTGTATCTGCTTGATCTGGAGTCTTTGAGCTAAAGAGACAAGTGATCCTGCCCCCCAACTACACACACACTCACACTCAACCAACTTATAATGATTGGACAAGCTTAGGATAATTGCTATAAGAACTCCTATTCAAAAAGAGGGAAAGCAGGACGCACACCCACTGGTCCACAGCAAGTCTGAAATCCATCCAACCCCTGTCTGCAAATTAATTATCACGGTTCTGGGCTCTACCCTCTAAAATCTCAGTTATGCCCTAAGTTTTCTTTTCTTTTTCACAGAAGGAAATGTGCATTTGTAGCTGCATTTCTACTGGCAGAAAGTTGGAAGTCCCAAGTCTTTAATTTTCTACTCTCTGTCCCTTTCAGTCAAGCTGCCTGTGATACTTCAAATGCAATTTTCTTTAACAATATTTCGGTTTCCTCAAATCTTATTGAGGTTCACTGGATTAAACAAAAGCCACAGCCATGCATTGCTTTGGGATAATTCCTTCTATACTTCAGGCTTCTGTTAAAATAGCTGAGGGACAATTCTCTTAAACTTTTTAAAGGTCCTATTATTTGATTGAAGGGATTTGTGAGTCCATATCCTGCTATATCCTATTTTTCACACAGAGTAACCCTGGTATAATGTGGAAAGCAACTACACAAGAGTATGAATACCATTTAGGAGCTGGGATCATTGTGATCTATCTTGAAGTCTGACTACCATAATGGTTGAAAGCCTCCTCCAAAAATGTGTTTCATGTCTTTCTAGTTACATGTTGTACCCTAAGAGTTTACTGAGTGCCTAAATTTAGCTACTGTGAATTTTTAAAAGTACACACATTTAATATGTCACATATTTTATGAGTCATATGTACTAGTCAGGGTTCTCCAGAGAAACAAAACCAATAAGATATGCATGGAGAGAGAGAAAGAGAGACAAGGAGAGAGAGAGAGAGAGATTGATTTTGAGTAATTGGTTCAGCAATTACGGAGGCTGGCAAGTCCAAGTGTAGGCCAGTAGGGTGAAGACACAATGTGTTTGTCTTTTTGGGCCATTGTAACAAAATACCATAGACTAAGTAGCTCGCAAACAACGTAAATTGATTTCCCACAGTTCTGGAGACTGGAAAGTCCAAAATCAAGGCAGAATCAGTTTGGCGAGGGCCCATTTCCTGGTTTATAAATGGCACTTTCTAGCTGCATTCTCACATGGTAGAAGGGACAAGCTAGCATTCTGGGGCCTCTTTTATAAGGGTACCAATCCCATTCATTAAGGCTCTACCTTATGACCTAATTACCTCTCAAAGGCCCCACCTCCTAATGACATCATTTTGGGGGTTAGTATTTTAACATAATGAATTTTGAGGTGACACAAACCTTTAGATCATAGCACCCAGGAAGAGCTAGTATTGCCGTTCAATTCCGAATGCTGTCTGTTGCAAATTCCCCCTTGCTTTCAGGCAGTCAGTCTTTTGCTCTACTCAGGCCTTCATTTGATTAGATGAGGCTCACTCCACACTATGGAGGAAAATCTGCTTAACCCAAAGTATACCCACTTACATATAAATCTCATCCAGAAACACT
>RJWJ010027083.1:0-22594 GCA_004363605.1 Indri indri
GCCCCCTCAGCCATCAGGATATACAGGGGGTACCAGTCCCAGTAGCCAAACTAGGATTGAAACCCAATCCCGTACTCTAAACCCAGTCCATCACACCACAGGTGACTCAGTTGTTAATAACTTGCCTTGGTAAAGGAAATGATTACTTCTAGTTGGCTAGCTCCAAAACTTGTGCACATCTCTGACTCCTCTCCCTCACCTAGTATCTGGAGATGGACATCGGTGTAGCATGAGTACTGCAACTCCCTCTTCCACTCCCCTTTAGACATTGTTCATCAGCCACTGCACTTCTTCCCTCTGGGCCCAGAGCTAACCTCACAGTCCTTTCCAACACAGCCCTGTAAGCAAGCCCTACCAGTCAATTGGAGGTGGTTTTTAAATTGAAATCTATTCTCAACCGCTGCTCTACCAACCTGGAAAGCTTACCAAATAAAGCCATGATGCCTAACCTTTCCCTGCATTTCCCTAAAACGTTCTTGGAATATTTCATCTTGTCTGCTTTCCCTCTATGTTGGGCCTAAAAGTGCAGATGCCCTCTAAGTGTAGACCTTGCTTGAAATTCCACCAAGTTGAAGTTCTAGCCATTATCTTGATCTCCTATATGCCTAATTCAGTGTGCCTAACCACTTGACAGAAGTCAGGCACTGAGACAGTGCTGCCCAAACGTGCCAAGGTTGGTAGGAGGAAGTAGGTTGGGGAACATTGACATGAAAAGGGTCAGATGGTGAATGCCAACCATGATCTAGGAAGCCCATAGTATATTATCAATAAGTATTAATATTGCTTAGCCAGCTGGCAAAAGCTGAATTACAATGCACCAGCCAACGGGCTGCATAGAAACTGACAAAAGAACGGGGCAGAGAGGGCCAAGACATCACCAGAGTGATACCTCTCATTTGCATGGCACCTTAGAGCAATGGTTCTGACCTCAATCATCTATCAGAGTCACAAAGTCCCTGGCCTCATCCCAGACCAGCTGGCACAGAATCTCCCCTTGCCAGGCACGGTGGCTCACACATGTAATCCCAGCACTTTGGGAGGCCAAGGTAAGGATCACTTAAGACCAGGAGTTTGAGACCAGCCTGGGCAACATAGCAAGATCCCATCTCTACAAAAAAATTTAAAAAATTAGCCAGGCATAGTGGAACATACCTGTAGTCTCAGCTACTCAGGAGGCTGTGGCAGGAGGATTGTTTGAGCCCAGGAGTTTGAGGCTGCAGTTAGCTCTGATCCTGCCACTGTACTCTAGCCAAGGCAACAGAGCAAGACCCTGTCTCAAAAAAAAAAAAAAGGGAATCTCCCTTTAGGCCTTCTCTTCCCAGTTCTTCCCAGAGTCGGGAAAAGCTGGGTTGAGAGGGCGAAAGAAAAAAAAAAAAAGAATCTCCCTTTAATTGTGGTGTTTGGGACACACAGCCTCACAGTATTTAAAGGACTCTTAACCCTTATCTCTTCATCCAAGCTTGTTTTTACTGACTGGGCAGGTCAGCCTGGTTTTCCCAACACAGGGTCTCAGGCTGAGAAGTAGTTTGATAGTTGTGCCACTTGTACTAACTTGATTCCTTTGCCTTATCATTTGTCAATGTAGACCCTTCCCATGTCACTGAACACATAATATACCATGAATTCCATCTGTGTCATAATTGCACATACAACCTAACATAATTCCATATAGGATATACAGAATCTGTACAGGATTTACAAATAAAGGATATAAAATAACCTCTACCATGGTTCCATGGGTACTCCCATTATCTCTTCATAAAACAATCCAGTATGTATAATCATATTACTTGTGATTATAGTAGTTATTTATCAAAAGTATCAAGTACAGTACCACATATCGTAGAGAAGGTAAAAAGGTTTCATCTCATAAACTGACTGCAATCAAGTTTGTGATGTCTGCCCAGAGAGTTGTGCTGAGACAGCATCTTGAGTTGTGTCTGAGGGCAACATAAAGAAACTCTGTGATTGATTAAAAATGTCTGCCCTGGGCCTGAGCATGATGAGAGGCAGCATATTCACCATCTATTTATTGTCTTGCCTGCTTTGTCTTTCCTACTGCAGTTATTATTTAACCCCCAGTCAATAAGTATAAGCCAGCATCAGAGGAAGACTTTGTTACAGTGTTATTTTAAACGTGCAATATGCAAACTTAAGAAGCACAGCAACAACACAAGAGTGAGTGAGTGAAAGCAAGCAGCTGTGGCCTGGACTTTACTACTCCTCAGGCTCACTCTGAGGCTAAAAGTAGCTCTGGGTGGCTGTATGAATCAAACATTTTGCCTCGTTTTCAATTGGGGGACCTATGGAATACAGTTCAAGTAATTACATGATCTGGAAATGCATGCTCTTAGGAAATGGATTGATTTTCCTTCCATGTTTCCATTTTATTTTCTCGTTGAACCCTAAGGAGATACCCCATTCCATTCCAAGACACTGAAATGACTACAAGGAGGCATGCGTCACACTCGACTCCAAAATCCCCGAGTCTGTTCAGTAATTTGCGGGTGGCAATTCTACTATTAAATGATTGTTCTGTCCCCATTGGGACAGTATTTTCTGAACCAAAATTTTTAATTGAGTTTAATGCTAATGAACTTATAAAATAGCAGGACAAATACTATTAAGACTGCCTCCAGACCAGCCTGAGCAAGAGCGAGACCCCGTCTCTACTAAAAATAGAAAAAATTAGCCGGGCGTGGTGGTGCATGCCTGTAGTTCCACTACTCAGGAGGCTGGGGCAGGAGGATCTCTTGAGCCCAGGAGTCTGAGGTTGCTGTCAGCTAGGCTGACGCCTCAGCCCTCTAGCCCAGGTGACAGAGCAAGACTCTGTCAGTAAATAAATAAAAAATAAAATAAAAGACTGCCTCCAGAAAACTCCTTTACATTAGTGCTTAATGCAGTGATTGGGTTAAGGGAAATGACTGGGAATGTCAGAAACTCCAGGAGCTTTTTCTAACTGCACATCTTCCACTAGTTCCCTACTGCCAGAGCCACCCTTTTGAGAATTCTTGTCAGTAATCCAGGGTTGTTAATGACAATGTGTCAGGTTCCTTAGGTACTTGAGAAAGAATTGAGAATTGGAAAAAGTTGAGAACTACTGGCATAATGGAATTAATGGGAGCAGGATTCGTAAGAGTTCATCCAAGGTTCTGTACTTTTTTGTCACTTCCTCGTCCTTGGAATTTGCACTCCAACAGTGCAGCAGGGCCCGAACATGGGGAACATTGGGGTTTTCCCCACTCCACAATACTATAAATTCTCTTAGGAAATGGCATTACTGCTTCCTAGCTGACATTGTAAGCTCACCCGAGAGAATTTACCCCTCATCCAAAGACAGGTAGTGCTGGGATTAAACACCACAGGTCTCATTTAGTAAGCTCTGCCCTGGGACTGAGCGCTGTACTGAATGCGGCTGTGCATTTGTTCATGTTCGGGCACCCCTTGGTTTGCATGCCCACGACGGCAGTGTGAGATCAGGCACACTCAGACTTGTCCTTGAGTCTCTTCTTGACCACAGACTGGAATTGGCAGCTTTTAGCTGTGACTCCCAAACAGGTTTGGAATGGTTAGCTGCTTGAATGGAACCAGTCATCCTGGGGCTTAGTGACCACTCCATCTCAAGACAATAAGGCTCTGCTGGGTTTCATTTTAGTTATGACCCAAAATGTGATTTTGTCATCTATTTCGGGTGCCAAACATGTTGCTGGAGGCAGTGCTTTTTATACTATATAATGCGTTTGATTGGTGTGTGAATACATAGCACTCCTGTGAGGCAAGAGAGCTGGTCTGTTTAAGCCCTCGCCTGGTTAGTAGTATGGGGATATGAATTACGGTTACAGCTCTGTCATTAATGGGTGACATCAGACAAGTCATGTCCCAGCTCTGAGCCTCAATTTCTTCATTTGGAGAATGAAAGCCCCAGACTAGGTGATCTCTGAGGTCTCATTAAGCCCAAACAGCCTGTGTGTCTGATCCTGTGTGTAAATTCAGACAAGTTTCAAAGACTTCCCTGACTGCTGTGTGGATGCTATCGATTGGCTGCGTATATTCAGCAAAATCCACTCTGGCCCGGAGTTGTTCAGTGGCACTCCCTGGGGGCTTTTCCAGGCTTTCCTAGGCTCTAGGTAACCTGCAGACAAGAGGATTTTAGAATTGTATGAAAAGCTACTCCAGGATTTTAACAACAGTGGGGCTTTTGTAGTCTTAGATTAAAAGTTGTAAGAAATTGATGAATGAACCACAGCTCATGACGTCTGAGCAAATAAACAGTACCTAAGGAAACACTGAGACATGGGATGTTAAATGCCCTAGTTTTTGCCCAAGTGTTGTTTTAGCCTCCTAAAGGGCTATTTTAAATAAGTACCTTAGGGGAGGCAAGCATGCTCCTCTGGAACATAGGAAACAGCTGGCAGGTGGGAACACTCGGAACAGGGAAGAGATAAGCCAGGGACACTTGGTGATGGTGAGAAGTTATTAAAAGGATTCATGCGGATGAAGGTGTTGGTCTCCCCAGCTGGATTCTGGTGCTTCCAAGACTGGGATGCAGAGCAGGTCGCAGGGAGAAGTCTCCCCACCCCCTAAACCAAGGGCTGGTCAGGTCCCTCATTCACCGACCTCTCCGTGGCTCCCTGAGCTCCCAGTCCCGACCCTCATCACTGGGTCCGTGTCACACCCCTTAGACCAGTGTCTGACTCCTGATAACAGTAGTCGTTAGAAGGTGTAGTATTAGTCACTAACTATGTATCAGGCACAAATCCAAGCACTTTTCATGCCTTATTTCACTTAATCCTCACAACAAGCCAATGAGGTGTATGTTATTATTATCTCCATTTTATAGCAGTTTGCCCAAAGTTACATAGTTAGGAAGTAGGAAAGCTGATATTTGAACTGAGAACTTTCTGATTCCAAAGTCCCCATCCCTAACCTCCCTGTACTACTACCTTTAAATATAAAATGGGCTAATACTACCTTCCTAATGGAGGTGTTGTAAGCTCTCAGGAAGCCACTGTACATGAAAGGACCTAGCACAGGGGCTGGCCAAAGTGGGTAGTCAGTCTGCCCACTTCTGCTAACAGTGAGTGTTAGGAGAGGATGATACACAGTGCTAATTTCCTTTTATGGAAATCTTTTAGTTAGTTAAAACAGACAAGGGTCTCCTTGTGATAACTCTGAAGGCTTGGACAAATAGTTTCTCCAGAGAATTGTATATACATTAGAGTAGTGTTTTTGTTTATTTTGAGCTGTCTTGTTAAGGCAGGATTTATATGCTGGCGTTGATGTAGGACAGCAATCAGGCAATGTTTTCTGCCTTTGACAGTTGGTGTGATAGTTTGCTTCCAGTGAAGTTTGACTCACTGTATCTGGAAGCTGTCAGGGGTGGGAGCATGAAGAGGCCATGACGGATGGCTGCGGATGAGTGGTGAGGGGAGAGAGCCGGTAAAGGAGACAAACAGCCTCCCCTGGTTCCGCGGGAAGGGGCTGACCCTGGCTGCTCCAGGCCAGCCGGTGCGCTCTTCCCCACCTGCCACAGCCGGGAGAGGGAAGCCTGCTGGGCTCCAGCTTGAGAGTGGCGGTGGTGTGGTGACGCTCCTGCGTGCTTCCCTGCAGCTCAGACCTGGGGTGCTCGAGAACCGCTGGAAGGCACAATTCAGTATTGCAAGGATGTGGAAACAACCCAAGTGCCCGTCAATCCATGAGTGGATTATTAAAATGTGGTATATGTATACAATGGAATACTACTCAATCATAAGAAACGACAGTGATCTAGAACCTCTCATACTTTCCTGGATTGAACTTAAGCCTATTATCCAAAGTGAGGCACCACAAGAGCGGAAGAATGGGCTCCACTTGTACTCGCCATCAAATTGGTACTAACTGATCAACACTAGGGTGATCACATGGCAGAAATACTCTCTGGGGATTTGGGGGAGGGGTAAATCCGCAACTAAAGGGCACTGGGAGCACTGTAGGGGGGAAGGGCCTGCCTTTAACCCGCACTTGGGTGAGGCAAAGACATAAAGTGTAACCATAATGTTTGTACCCTCACAATACCCTGAAATAATTTAAAAAAAAAAAAAAAAAACCCCGCTGGAAGGGAGCATTCTTCAGTTTAGGGTCACTTTCACCATTACCAAGACTTCAGTGTACTTGTCCTTCCCCACATTTTAAACTGGGGAAAGGGTACTTAAGTCTGAAGTGGAAACAAAAAAAAAAAAAAGTCAACTTTTAAAGTGATATTTGTTTTTATTTTTGGTAGAATTTTTCTTTTGGAAAAATACAGAAAAGGAAAGAATGCAATCCCACTAACCAGAGTTGACAGCTCTTACCAGTTTGGAACATGTCCTATTGGTCTCCTTTTTATAAATGTTTTTCTTGTCCTTTTCAATCGTGTCGTAAGAATTTTTCCAAGTCAAAACTTGTCTTACGCACAATTTTTCATGATTATATTGTATTCCATCATGGTTGAATTAGCTATTCCTCTATTTTTAGCCATTTAAGTTGGAGAAATATAAATTTAACAAAAGCCAACTTCCCTTATTTCCTTGGAGATAGATTTATAATTTGAATTACTTAAAATGGTACGTAAGTGATGCTTTAAGGAATACCTCTGCCTTTCCTTCAGTGACCTTAGACAAAAACTTTAGCAAGAAAATCACAGTCATGCTCAGTGGTCAAAAAGAAGAATATTGATTGGATTTTAGCCCCAGTTTGCCATGTATGAACAGAAATAGATGTATGCATTTATTGGCATATTTGAACATTCATTTATTCCTTGGTGAAAGCTGACAGAAGAGACTAAAGGCTGTTCAGGCATAGTTCCTTATTACATCATCTCGACTCAAATAGATGAAGCTGTGCGGAGCAGTGGAAAGAACCAGGGCTTGGGAAGCAGACAGCTCTGGGTTTTGAAAAGTGGCTTTTCCACTTAAACACTCCCTGACCTTAGACAAGCACCTTGGGTAAGGTCTCCTAGGGTACTTTATGTAAAACATTTAGCATGGTTCTTGCAGAATAGTGTAATGGCTGAGAGGACACATTCAGATCCAGCTTTGTCACTTATGAGCTGGGTGATCTTAGGCAAGTTACTCAACCTCTCTGTGTTTGTGTTTCCTAGTCTATAAAGTAGGGATGAACATAGTAACCAACTTCATGAGGTTGTTGGGAGATTTGAATCAATGGATTTCTAACCATGCTAGCGCATAGTTGTTGTGCTTATACTTTAGGTGCTCAATGAATGGTGTCTGTAATTGGCATCGTAAATGTCAGGCCTAAGGAGAAGGTCATACCGAATGATTCCTGGTGCCTGAGCCCGCCGAAGCAGGAGCCGTAGTGAGCTGCTCTTGGCCTAAGCCTTTGCCTGGAGGAAAGCGAGCCACAGGGAGCGTGCGTGCAGCACTCCTCTTCGGTCAGTGCTCACAGGGAGACAGTGCTGCTTCTGGCCCCTCACCCACCCCCACCCCTTAGCAGCAAAGAAGCGGGAGTGACAGGGGAGTCACGATTGCACTACTTGTCCTACCCACTTGAGAGCCCCACCAGCCTGGCTTCCACAGCTTGCTCCCCCTCCCCTCATCACTGCAGTGATGCCCCAGGATCCTCTCTAACTCCCCCTTTTCCCTCACACCCCACATCCTGTCATTTGCCTAGTCCTAGTGCTTTTGTCTTTAACCTGCTTGTCCTCACCGCACCCCATCCCTAACGGTCCTGGACCATGGCCCCAGCCTCCTGACTGATTTCTCCTCCACCAAGCTCTTTCTTTTAACCAAGAAGGAGACCTCAGGCCAGGGACAGAAGAGGTCTCTGTTTGCCTCCAGGCTGGATTCTACGAACTCTCTTTCTCTCTTCAGCAATGGGGTCTGGGTGTGCTCAGGGAGATGGGCCCCCACCATGGACTGTCTCAGGCCCTCCCAGCCTATAATCAGAGGGCTGCCACTTGGCCAGCAGGAGAAAAACAGGGTCCTGTTGGGCTGCATGCTCTGCTTTAAGAAGCTGAGACTCACACAAATCTCAAGTAGGGTGAGATTATTTAATGTACAAAAGAATTTTTCCCATCAGGAAAGATTCTCCTACAGGTTCCTTTAAATAGTGACTCCTCTAGGCAGGCTAGTGTTTTACAGATCATTAACTACTTGACTGAAAGCCTACAGGGCAGAGAAACTTAAAACTAAAGTGTTGGGAGCCCCTGCCAATTACAGATCAATTCAAAATGAAGATAGAGTATCTCTGCAACTAGAAGTCAGTGGGAAAATGTGATTCATTTCAGGAAAAAAAATCTGATTTACACACAACTCTTTTGGAATACACTGATTATTTAAATGGTGTTCCACCTGTCTGCTCATCTTGAACCTATTGCAACCATTTCCCACATCTTCATCCCCAAGCCCCAGTCTTGGGGTTCCCCTCAATGAACAGTGACTGCACAATAACCCCAGGAAAGGGCTGGCAAAGTGTTCTTATGGCGGTGAGAGCATAGGCAGTTGATGCAGAGATACAGCCTGTAATGGATGAACTATACAGTAGCAATTTGCAGATAAAAATAATAGAAGTTAAAGCGTACTTTACATGATAAAAGAAAGATGAAAGAGAACGAGAGTCTGTTACATCTGAGATGGTTACAAAAGTCCTGCTTTGTGAAGTAGGCTCTGTTGAAAAGATTGATGCAATGGGGAGTGACCTTGGCTTGGAGCAGGAGCTGGTGATGTATGTATGAGCATCCCTCTGCTAAATGGACCCAGATTTGTAGCACTAATATACATGGGAGCCCAGAACCAAACTCAGTACGGCAATAAATCAACAGCCACTTTGGGTGTCATTTCTGGTTTATATTCCACTATTGTTCTATCACTTTAATTCATGTCACTATCATCTTTTCATCTGGAACAGTTTTATATAATTTTCCAGTGGAGTTACCTGACAAATCCTATCAAATTAACAAGGTACATTAACAATATTGACTGACTACAGCTTCAAGAGTTGCAGGGCCATAGAACAAAATTTTAAAACCATGTCTCTCTGGTGATGATTTTTTCCCCCTCTCTTTGTGAGAACAGAATGTGGGGCAGGGTTTATTTCCACATAAGAGATATGCACATTTATTTTGCTCTGCTTGTTTTGACTTTTATAAATGTCAAAATAAGAAGCAGAAGGAGAGGAAAACACGCACACACACACACACTCTCTTGCTACCAACAGCCGTGGAGTAAGTACTTTTATTTTTTCAGGAAACTATAGAAATGTCCAGATCTTTAACAATTAATGACCAAATTGGAGGCAGGAGTGTAACTAGGTAATTGTAATCTATTTTAAGTGAAATGTAATAAAATTGGTCTGATACATTCTCACCCTCTTGAAATCATCTAGACCTGAACGTCCAGAGTCAATTGGACTTATGACATTATGCCTAATTGAAACATGATGTTCCTGAAATATGTCTAATGACAAATTCCAGCATTTGATTAGTAAAAAAATACCAATTGTTCATCTTTACCAAAGACCACACAGTAATGACCAGGGTTAAGCAACCGTCACTGCATTTTCTCCTCTGAAGGCGGCAGAGGAGTCTCTACTAGTCTCTGCACGTAGACTTCTGCCTTTGTCTAACTGGTGTTTGGGATTTATGTATTCATAAAATAAAATAGAAATAAATGGAGTGTGTAGCAGACCTAATTGCTAGGATTTTGTTTGTGTTTGTTTTCTTTTTTAATTTGCTTTCAGACTATGGTTGTTGACGTGTGTTTGTGTGTGTGTGTGTGTATATATATATATTTTTTAAGTTTTTTTATGGGGAGAGTTAATTAGGCTGTTTCTTTTATCTGGTTCTTTTGGTTTACTGAGTTTTCTCACATTTTGTCCAAAGATTTCTGAGTGATTCATAGGATGAAATATGTTAACTCTGATTGTCTTTTCTGTTGCAGTATACACATTTGATTATTTTAATTATTTCTTACATCTTTACTTCATTTTGCTTTTTCTTGTTTTGACCCTGACCTTTAAACTATGGCCTAAAAATTAATTACTTTTAAGGTTCCATATGGGGCCCACCATAGAAGGCATATTAAAGGTTTTTGTCTCACTTCACGAACATATTCCTCAATTTTCAGGAAAAGAGGGAAAATAGCGAGCGCATCTAGCCTAGATCATGTGTGTCAGGCTGAGCATGTATTCCTCTGCAATACCAGGAAAGCAATTGTTCATTTCCATACTTACCCCTGGACACCTCCCATACCTGGCATTACCTTTGTTCTATGAACACCTTTACTCCCAGTCACTGTACAGCATGTCATGTCTTTCATAGCTCTGAAAATGAAACCTGAAGTGCCAGTATTTAACATTCTGGGTTCCTGTTATAAAGTCTTTGTTGCATAAAGCTCATACCCAGTGCTAAGCCTCTCTCAGCAGAGAAGCAGTGACCTCCACAGTCTGAAGCCAGGCTCCAAGACTCGAACTTGGAAGGTTTTATGTAAAGGACCTTTGGATCCTCCTGTGACTTCCTTTAAATATAGCTTGGATAATTATTTAGTGTCACAAAAAGGAAGAGATAGATTCTCCACCCGGCATCTTTAGTGTGTAAGGTTTTTCCAGATCAGAAACTGTTCGTGGGTAGCTTAGCTATTGAGGCACAGGAGACGTTACAGATTTACCTGTCCACCCCAGATCTTCTTCTTTAAAAAAAAGAAAAGAACATGGATCAAAACTGTGTTTTAAGTGAACCTTATGGTTTATTTCATTATAATATAGAGGTAACATATAGTTAACAATATGTAGGTAAACTATTATTGTATCTTATGTTGTACCTAAGAAGGCATGTTTCTTAGTACCTTTTCATACAGTTTGGGTCGTTTTCTCCACCCCAACTCACCCACCCAGAAAACCAGACTGTGCAACTTCTGTGTGCCGTTCGGAGTCTCCTTATGTCTGTCTTAAGGAACCCATGGCATTCCCCAAAGCCCTCAGAAAGAGCTCACGTTCATCCAATTTAGGATTTATAAAACAGGTCAAATGATTACACTGAAATCACTTATACCTTCCCCTTCTTATGGCTTCTTTTTTATCCTCCCCTTCCCTTTACAGGTATCTCTGGAGACAAAGTAGAGATAGACCCTGTTACAAATCAGAAAGCCAGCACTAAGTTTTGGATTAAGCAGAAACCCATCTCAATCGATTCTGACCTGCTCTGTGCCTGTGACCTTGCTGAAGAAAAAAGCCCCAGTGAGTAGTCCCTTTTATTTATGTCTCCTTTTTCTCTTTCCCCTCTCTTCCCCTCTGTGTGCTGGGTGCCAGGAGAATATATTGCCACCATGTCCTTTTTTCCTTGGGTCTGTTTAATTCATTACCAGAAATTTCTTTTAATCAAACGGGATTGTATTATGGTACCCAGAGCCTGACATGAGCCCCATCCTGGCTGGTCTTGATGGCAGCAGAGAACCTTGCAGCCCTGTTCCTGACCTCGGCAGCCCCGCCCTGGAGACTGGGGGGACAGGGCCAGATTTCTGCTGGGAATTTGCACTCACTAGAGCCCTCATTTCACTTTGTACTCCCTTCTCATTGGGGGGTCTTGACCCGTCAGACCTGGACCTGCCTGTTTTCCATGCTAGACCAAGGAAAGCAGGCGGATTTCCTGAGGCAGCTGAAGACGACATTTAGATATCCATCATGCTGGAAGTGTCAACACCTCCCCAGATTACTGGTAGCTGCGTGACCCACCAACTCATAATTAAACTCTTGCCGGGTCCCACAGAAGAGATTACTGCTGGGTTGGCATTGCTACACTTAAATTATCAAGGTAGATACAGTCCAGTTGTATACTTTGGCAATTGTATTTTTGCAGCTAAGTAATTGGGTGTAGCGTTTAGATTAGTCACTTAATCATTTTTAGGCATTCAGTCCTATCGGGGGCAAAAAGAACACATAGATCACACTGAAATTCCTCCATGGAAGAAAAAAGTTTAAACTATGTAAGGGTGTATTAGTTGCCTAGAGAAGGCTATAAGATAATGGTTCTCAAAGTCTGGTAAATATCAGCATTATCTGTGGAGCCTATTTCAAATGTAGTTAGCCAGGGCCCACCCCAGTAGATTCTGATTTAGTAAATTGGATACAGACTGCGCGTCTAATTTTTATTAATTCCCTATGTCCAATGTCCACTAAATGTGAGAACAAATGTTATAAAGAATTATATACTCAAAAGGAACAATAAGAAATGTAAAGGCCAGCAAGTGTTTATAATATGGTTCAAATTTTTGAGATAATACTGACTAAACAGGGGCCTGAAGGGGGCTTGCAGACTGGGTACATGCGACATTGCCTCATTTATGGGTGGGTGTTTAAATTTTCTGTCAAATCCAGCTATGCTAGGCTACATATTCTCCTCCTTTCATCCCATCAGCCTACAGCTCGGCAAGAAGGGAGAACTTAGTGGAATACAGGGAAAGGAATCAGGCCATCCCCAACCCCTTCCTGCCATTTCTGCCATCCCAGTGAGGCCTCTGACTCCGCAAGAGGCCGGTGAGAAAATTGGCTGCTGCCCTGGGGACCTTGCCCTAAGGCTGCTGGATTCTCTCTGTTTTTGGATAAAGATCTTCTTCCTAATCCCACTCACTCCAGCTTGTCAGCCAAGAAAAATGCTATTGTTCTAGCATGTTTCTTCCCAAGAACTAAGGATGCTTTGAAAAGTAACATTTTGTTAATTCTCCATGTCTCTGAGAAATGAAGGGCAATCACTTGCATATTGCATAGAGGGATAAGCCAGAGTGGAAAGGTCAGGAAAGAACTAGAAGCAGGATTCGGGTTTTCCTCATGCTCACACGAGGACACTCACTGTTCCAAGGAAGGTTGCGATGCAGGCACTGAAGGTACAGGATGTAACACACCCAGCCTAGCAGGGAACAAAAAAAGATTCACAGCCACCCATCTCCCAGTCCCTCGAGGGATCGAGTCAGTAGAGAAGTAATTATTACACATCTGTGTAAATGAGGCCAAGTCCCAGCATTGGGGATACAGGGCAGATGTGGCCCCATCATTTCAGTATTGACAATCTAGTCTTTTGTCTTATTTTCAGATACACCAGATGGTTCTGTGTAAAAATTACATATGTGGGTCTTACAGGGGTTTCTTTCTCTTTCACTCTGGCTCTAGAGATCTAGAAATTGTGGCACTTTCCTGAGGCTGACTACCCCAGTAAACCTCTTCTTAAGTCCCTTTCCCTGTAGCAGGGCTTTTCAAACCATGTTCCACAGCACTCTCGGGACCTCAGGGGCATGTGTATGTAAGGCAGGATTGGGCATAAGGCCTCCCCTTCAACCAAAGGAACTCTGCGTTTTTCTATTTAGGGATTCTGCATTTTAAAAGTCAGCTGATAAAAGGATTTTGCTACTTTAAAAAAAATAAAATAAAAGATGTGAAAGTTAACAGGCTTACAGAATAAAATTCAGACTCCTCAGGATAATCTTTGCAAACATTGACAACCTGCTGACCACTCTGGCCTCATAGCCCATAACTTCCCATCTCAAATTTGGGCTGTGGTCACTGCGAACTGCTTGTACACAATGCATGTTGTACTTCTGCAGTTCCCACTGCTGGAATATGCCCTCGACCCTGACCCTGCCTCTAACTCATGGATGTTTCTACCTCCCCAAACTCAGCCCACTCATTTTTCAAGATCCAGCTCCAATGTCAGCCGCTCTCTCTGTTAACTTTGCCCCCAGAAGTTTGTACATAGCTCTAGTAAGACACCTCCGTGCTGTATTTATTAATATCTGTGTGAGGTCTGCCCCTCCCTTCCATCCCCATCTCCATACTGAACTGACTGACCCGGAGACTGGCTTCTGCATCCTCAGTCCCTAGCACAGTGCCTGCAGACTTGTCCTCAGTGGTTTGTTGACTTGAAATTGAACTCAGGAGGCTACAATTTAGAAACCAAAAGTTATCTGACATAATTTATGTTGTAAAGTGCCCAAACAAAGATGTATTAAGTGAATCAGCTTGATGCTATGTGTTTTATGATTTCCAGTATCTTCATCAAATTAATTCAGTGACTCAATCTAAAAAGTTCATCCTCAGACTATCATCAGACCACAGAATTAATCTATGGGGCGTCTTCCTTTTCTTTCTTCCTTTTTTTTTAAAGGATTAATGGTAACCCTTTTTATCTTTTGTGTCTGTTGAACCTTAGAAAAAAGTTATTTTAACATCACTAAAGAAATGAAAGTCACTATATTTCATAAGTTTAGCCTGTGATTTTTATCAGCATAGTGATGTATGTTTGTAGCTGAGTTTACATCAAAAATTATTCTTGGGGCCTTCTTGAATGAATTATGGCAAAGAAGGAGAGTCTAGAAGTAGATAAGGTTTTTGATTTCTGCAATATATTTCCTTTTTCATGTTTTTATCTCCGTAACACAAGTGTCTTGCTGAAGACTGGAACGTGTGACCAACTGGAATAATTTAGTTGTGAAAACAGAGCAGACGTGTTATTAAACAGCCTTCTTTACAAAAAGGCATTAAGTGTTGGGAGGATAATGAAGTTGTCCCCAGTCTTACTTGAGACGTGTTTGTCAGAATTTTGAACAGAAAAGAAATGGTTTTTAAAACCTTTGAATATGGCCAGTTTGCAGTGTTTATTGAGAAAGCCGCTGTCAAACCATTAATTTGGTCGTCATAAGGAACACAGCTCAAGTTTAATTGATGCCATATCCAAAAAGTGTGTGAATAGCTGACTTGGCAAAGGGACCGAGCATTTGAACGGCTGCAGTGAAACACATAATTGCACATATTGTGGGATCGGAAAGACCCGAGCTCTGAAGCCATGCTTCATAAATAGCAGTTCTGTGGCTCTCTTCCTTTACCCTCGACTTCTCCCTCTTAGGCCAGGTTCTCAGAGGGAAGATTTATTGCTCTGTCCCTGTGAGTGGTTAAGGACCTGGAACTTAATGACTAAATAGATACAGGCCTTAAAAAAATTATACATATAAATATGGGCTCCTAAAAGAGTTAGTTGAGAAAATCTGTGTTATCACAAGCCCTGAGATATTAAGAATAAATTCTGCCTTTCTAAATTTAAGGAAAAAAAATCATACTGCCATTATAATTATTATTATTCAATTCAGTGATTTCTCAGTCAGATTTTGCTGCTTCTTAGGATATCTTTTGCTATTTCAAAAGATGTCACAAACCTCTGAAAGATGAATTAATATTCACTGTAACTGATCAAGGATGTAACAGCACATAGGAGAGGAGACTGTTCCATATCACAAACTGCCATGTTTAAATTGTCTTATAGAAATTAATTTTCGATTCTTATACAGGTCTAGACACAGGCTTTGAATGCCATGGGCTCTCTTTTTAAGTGCTAGCCTTGAATTCCTACGCTGAAATGAAAGCAAGGGACCTTTCTGTGAAACCGGTACCCATCAGAGATTCTCGGGCCATAGTTGAGTACCAGCCTCAACCATGCCAGGTCTGGTTTCATCATAAGAAGGTTGTGCACGTTTAGAGTCTTTAAAGGAAGCAGCCTATCATTAAGAAATCAGATTTAAACCTTAATAAAGTAGCTGTCGTCTTTATAGCTGAAAAGAGCTCTGTATCTCAATTAAGTATATATCATATAAAATCTTAAGGAAGCAACATAATAGAGGTAACCTGATTACGTTCTTTTGCAATAGTATAATTTAAAGGAAATCTGATTCTGTTGATGCTGGTTATGTTGGGGGAGTTTTTGTTTTGTTTTTTATCCAAAACACTGTTTTGATACAAGATAGGAACTCTTTGAGTTTAAGAGTTAACCACAGCCGAGGAAGACTGTTAAACCCTCATGACTAAAACCTGCTGAATATTTGAGATGAGACTCAGTTAAGGCTATGAGTTAAATTATCTGGGCTTATTGGTGACCTCCCGCTTAAATGAATCTTTCTTTTCATAAGTACTTGACAAGATCTGTAAAGTAGTGTATTTAATTTACTAATTAAATTAAAGCTACTGAATAATGATTTGTCCACATTGATTTAGCTTAAATAGAAAAGATCAGCATTGTTGCGATCTTCAGCAACCCTAATGGCCAAGCCAGTTAGACACAAAGGCCTCTTGTGTTTTGTAGGTCAGAAGTACGTAGGTAAGCCCAGGCTGTAATTGAATTGCCTGCACTGCACCCTGCAGTCGCAGATTTCCTTTGCCTTCCTGTTCCATTGTTGCACTGGGGCTTAAGAGAATGTTAACGCAGTAATAGGCACAGGGCCTTCCCCATTATACGTCTTGCTATCGAGCGGTTCTGCATGACTAGTTAAAGAAGATGGCAAGAAGATTAATGAAAGCAAGGCTAATACAGAAGGGGGTACTTTTGCAAGACTTCTACTGAGGAGATATTAGAGCTGAACCAGAGCTTGGCTTTTTCTTTATCCTGTGACCTTTGAACCTGCCTTACTGTTGAGAGCTGCCAGGGAAGTCGACATTTTGATTGATGTTGGTACACGAGTCAGTCTTTCCCATTGAATTCCACATCTGCACGAAAATAGCTTTTCCAGCAGAATTCATACTGGCTAGAAGTGATAGCCAAATTGATGGCTGAAATGCTTTTATGTAGTTTTCATTTAAACCTAAAGGTATTTGATGGTTTAATTCAGTATCCAGTTTTCATAGATTGTACGTATTCACTTATATGTTCTTAACGGGTTCATCAACCCATAGCGAAAGACCAGTATTAAGAATGTTCATAGGTTTGCAAACAGAGCTCCAAGCAGGCTTTATGGGGGAGTAAAAGCAGTCACGAAACAAATCCTTCACTATCCTTAAAAAAGAAAAATCAGTCTGAAGGCCCAAGGAAACTGACTTCGAGGTTTGTATAAATACAGGAAAGCATCTGGTTGTTTTTGGAAAGCTGTAGATGGGGAAGTCTGAAATCTTGCCTCTGTACCCCAACTGAGCCCCACCTCAGAGGCTGTCTTTACTCACCCAGATGCTGGGATCCCTGAACTTGTCCTTGGGGCACTAGCATTCCATCCGAAAGGGATTGTCATGGGCTACTTGTAATACAGCCCTGTGCAGATACGAATCTTTTCACGTGTTCTCACTAATTCTGTTACCTTGTTTGTGGAGCTGCAGGCCTCACATGTGTGTGTGGTTGCGTGTGTCTGAATGAGCCGGTGTATGCATCCCCACCTCCTCTCCCAACAAAGGAGAGCAGGGAGAATGGCAGAAGGATCACGTTTGTTACTAAAATCAACCTGGGCACACCCCAGCCTGTACATTGAATCCTCTGGCCCCCCTGATTTCTCTTCTTCCTATTTGACAAAGGTAGTTCTAGCGGAGAACACACATACACACACACACACTCCCCCTCTCCCCAGACAGATAGGCATTCTAGTTGCTAAAGGAGGAGGTACCCAGGAATTTGGTCATATTCTTTAGATGCTCTCAAGACGTGAAGGAGGAATGAGGGTGGCGTTAGCCACTGCTGGATGAAAAAGCTACAGCCCCAAGGTGAACAGGTGGATGGATACCTATGGCCATGGCGGCATACTGCGGGCCCCAGTAGGGAAGGCACCTGCATTTATGCTCCAGTAGACCTGCAGCCCAGGAGGGCTACGGCCCCTCCTCGGCCTCTGTCCACTCCCAGGAGGTGTGGGCACTCCAAACCTTAGGTGGGCAAGCTATGTTTCGTTTTCATTCTCTGACAAGGACTTATTTCATAAGTTCCAGATCAAATACGGTAAGTACTGCCTGATTACAGAACACAATGGACTCTAACATATTAAATGCCCCAGTTATTGAATTGCCTTTTCATAAGAGTCCTCTGGAGCACAATCAGGAGCAGGCAGTGCCTCATCCTTTTAACAGATATGTTTCCTAGCCCTATTAAAAGGGGTCTTCATCTATCCTGTCAAAGGGAGTCTGCTGGGGTTTTTTAGTTTAATTACACTATCCAATTAAAACTCCTTGCTGCATTTGGCTGCGCCTCTCCTTGGGCCTGAGTGGATATGACATTTACAAGGCTCGCCTTTCAAGCAGACAATAGTGTGATTGATGAGGTGCACATTCAGTGGAGGAGGCGAGTGCCTGTGGAAGTGCTGCTTAGTGCATTTTGATTTATTTATCATCTCCTTCCAAAACAAGGAGCTGACGGGGAGATGGGTCTAGGCAACCAGGGGGACCACCTCAATTTTTCCAAGTGTGTGGGAGGGAAAGACCTGGAAGGTGTCACAGGATAAAGGTGGAGAAAAACTGTAAGTGTAGGGCCAGTTTGCGTCATCTAATGTCAGGTTCCGTTCTTAGTTTCTCTGACCCAGTCTGGTTTCCAGTAACCTCAAACTACAATCTGCTGTTAATAGGCCATCATTGTGTTTCAGGGAACAATTTGCTGGGGCTGGATAGCGTTGGCCAGGTCCCTGAGAACTCAGCCAACCCAGCATGCGACCCAGTTGACTGACCTGGTCATCATTGCTGGCATCTGACTTTTGCACTAGGTGTGCCAATTGATGCTCTCAGCTGCATCCTCCAGAAATCCAGCAGCTTCTGTCCAGAATAGTCAGTACTCTATGACTCTTTCTCTCACCCTGCCTAGCCACGTTGAGTATTTATTTATTTACTTATTTTTATTTTTTAGAGACAGGGTCTCACTCTGTCACCCAGGCCACAGGGCAGTGGCACGATCCTAGCTCACTGCAACCTTGAACTCCTGGGCTCAAGCTATCCTCCCGCCTCAGCCTCCCAAAATGCTGGAACAACAGGCTTGAGCCACTGCACCTGGCCTATGTTGAGCATTTAAAAGTGCTTCTAGGCCAGGCACGATGGCTCACGCCTGCAATCCTAGTATGCTGGGAGGCCAAGGTGGGAGGATCACCTGAGGTCAGGAGTTTGAGACCAGCCTGAGCAAGAGTGGGACCATCTCCACTAAAAAGAGAAAAAAAATTGTCCAGGCACAGTGGTTCATGTCTATAGTCCCAGCTACTCTGGAGGCTGAGGCAGAAACATCACTTGAGCCCAGGAGTTAGAGGCTGCAGTGAGCTATGATGACAGCACTGCACTCTAGCCGGGGTGACAGAGTGAGACTCTGTCTCAAAATAAATAAATAAATAAACAAGCAAACAAAGCGTGAGACTCTGTCTCAAAATAAATAAATTCTGGTCCGATGGTAGTGGGTTATCAGAACTTACTAACATTAGTGTCACTAAAGTTGGTATTCAACCCCCCACTGCTAAATTTGACTGGCTTTTAAAAGAAAAAAAAAATCAAAATAAATAAATAAATAAGCAAATAAAGTGTGAGACTCTGTCTCAAAATAAATAAGTAAATAAGCAAGCAAGCTAGCTTGTGTGTAGAATTTGGATCAGCCAAGAGCAAGTGTGGCTCTTCAGCAGAGAGAGACGGAGGCACAGTGGAGAACTTCTCAAGGTTGTAGTGACAAGGCAAACCTCACTTCTTGCTCTCAAACTGCTGTTGCCATTTACCCTCAGCAAAGGATAGATGTGACCAACACGCTTGTCTCTGTAGCTCCTAGGAAAAAGGTGTTGCGGTACAGTGGTCTCTGAAAGGGTCAACAGTGTGAATTTAGGAGTCAGGATATTCTACTCTGAGCCCCATACAGTTGATAAAAAGAAGACACCTCCCATATTTATCATCAAGTACTGTAGCTGCTCTTGGAGGCTGCCGGAGGCACATTTACGGGATGTGTGAGAATGTCTGTGTCTGTGAGGAAAAGTGGCTGGTGCTGGGATACTCAGTGAGTTTTCTTACATTCTCTGTAAACTTCCTTCATTTTTCCCTAGGACTCATTAATAAACAAGAAAGAATTTGCTTGTGTTGATTGGAATATTGATATTTGTTAGAGTGGAAAACATTTTGAGGGTATCAACTTTTTTTCCTCCTGGGAGAAGCCTTGTTCTTGCTATTAAGTTTTCACTTAATTGTTAACTTGGGCCTTATGGACCTGTAATAACAAAACAATTATCTAGGTATAATGAAAAATTTGCATACATTTGCATTTTCCTAAATTTTGATTACCATTTCTTCAAATTCATTCTTTCTTGATTTTAACATTAGTAGAGATCCTAATTGAGAAAAGGATAAGGGCAGGAGCTGTTCCCCACTGAAAAACTCTGTGTGAAAGATTTCTCAGCTGGATAAATGATGGAGAAAATCTGTTTTCCCTTGCCTCCTGCCAAGCTCCAAATTGTGTTTTCATAATAAATAAATGGAGTGCTTAGATTTTAAGTTATTCTCATAGACATGGAAAAAGTAAGCTACACTTTCATTAAAATCAAGGTGTATTGCTTACAAGACTCCCATCTGCCACTTCCAAGACAGGGTAACTATTATCAGCTTATCCTTTTTATCATAAATAACTAGAAAACTAGACAAAATATAAGAAACTGTTTTCAGACATTGGAAAACAGGTAGTACAGGACTGTGATTCCTGAGAGAAAGGAAACAAAAGAGATGAGATTGACCATCACCTCAGCTTTCCTCCAGGGTTTCCCAGGGAGGGAGAACCCAAGGAAAGTATAACAGGCTCACTAAGCTGGAAAACAGAGATGAGTGTAAGCTGAAATTTACAGAACAGGGTATGCATTGGAGGGAGCTACACTGAGGAGGAACTCTAGAAAGAGCCCCTTGAATCTTTCACTGTAGACTAAGTTATGCATGCCCGTGGTGGGGCCTCATGAGGCTAGTCAAAGAACAACTGTTGGGAAGCTGTAAACTAGAGTTCTGGCCAACCAGAGTGGAGCATCCAGGGTATTTAGTAGTGATTCCAGAAAGGCCATACCTTGGGAATAGGACTAAACTAGCCATAGATTAAAGACTGCTCTAGTCCTTGCCAAACAAAGTCTTAAAAGGAATCTTGAAAGGATCAAACTCATCCACAAGTAAATTAACTGCCTGCCAGAACAAAGCCCAATACTCTGTAAAGGACAACAATATAATGCAGACACCCCACAATGTACATTAATAATGTCCAGCATTCCATCAAAAATTACTAGGCATGCAAAGAAGCAGGAATATGTGTTCTATAACCAGGAGAAAAATCAATCAATAAAAATAGAGCCAGAAGTGGCAGGGATGGTAGAATTAGCAGACAAATGCTTTAAAAATAGCTATGATAAATATATTCAAAGATTTAAAGGAAAGAAAGAACTCAAAAAGAAGAGAAATGAAAACTGTTAAAAAGAACCAAATGAAAATTCTAGAGCTGAGAAATACAGTACCAGAATCAAAAAATTCATTAATGGGAATAGTTAGGAAGATGAAAAATATCAGAGTATTAGTTATCTATTGCCACATAACAGATTGCCCCAAAACTTAGTGGCTTGAAACAACATTTATTATCTTACAATTTAGTAGGTCAGAAATCCAGCACAGCTTAGCTGGGTCTAGTGGCTCAGGGTCTCTCATAAGGGTGCAATCAAGATGTCAGCCAGGGTCACAGTCATCTCAGGGTTCAATTGGGACAGGATCTCCTTCCAAGTTCATTGAGTGGTTGTTGACAGAGTTCAGTTCCTTTGGAATGCCCTCAAATTCTCCAAAGGGAAGCTTATAAGATGAAGATGGCTTCATCAAAGTAAGCAAGGGCAAGAGAGTACTAGCAAGGAATAAGTCACAATCTTCTATACCTAATCTCACTAGTGACATCCCAACACTTTTGATGTATTAGTTATTCATCAGAAGCAAGCCACTAGGTCCAGCCCACAAACAAGGGCATTACACAAGAGCATGAAAAGCAGGAGGTGGGATCATGGGAAGCCATTTCAGAACCTAGCTACCACAATCAGTGAACTGTAAGACAGAACAATAGAAACTATTCAAACTGAAGCACACAAAGGAAAAATGAAGGGAAAGAATAGAGCCTGTGGAATAATATCAAGCATTCTAACACATGTGTAATTTCAGCCTCAGGGATGGAGGATTTGATTCCAGATTTGATTTAAAATATCAAACCACCAATCTTGGAAGCCCAACGAAGGCTAAGCAGGATAAATATAGAGAAAACCACATCAAGGTACATCATAATCAAATTGCTGAGAACCAGTGATAAAGAGAAAAATCTTAAAAGCAGCCAAAGAAAGAAGACATGTTACATCGAAGAACCAAGATAAGAATGATTGCTGACTTCTCATCAGAAATAATGCAATCTATAAGACAATAGAACAACATCTCTAAAGTGCTAAAAGAAAAAAATCTGTCAACCTAGAATCCTATATTCAGTGAAAATATGCTTTAGAAATTAAGGTGAAATAAAGGCATTTTAGAAAATCAAAAGATGGAAGACTTTGTCACCACTGAACCTTTACTACAAGAAGTGTTAAAGGCTAGAGGGGAAAAATACCAGATGGAAACTCATATCTATACAAATTAAGAGCACTCAAGATGTCACTGTTACCAACTGTATGGAATCAACCCAGAAAAAGGAAATAAGTAAGAGAGACCTCTTTGAGCAGGAATTGGCAAACTATGACCCACAGGCCAAATCCATCCCCCCACCGGCGTGTGTGGCCTATGAGATGAGAACAGTTTTTACGGGTGAACATTTGCAGTTGATGTAACGAGAGGAAACACTTACTTTGGATCCCATTTAAGTGAAATGTTGTCCCCCCGACTAAAGAAAAAATCT
>RJWJ010027084.1:0-22521 GCA_004363605.1 Indri indri
CTCCTGAGGACAGGCCTTTCTTTGGCATGTGCAGGGCTTGAACAACCAGGCCTGAATTAACCCTTTACTGCATACTCTGTAGTTTATTGAAATGATTCTGTGATTATAGGTCTTTATCTATTCAAAGAGAAAATATTAAGGTTACTTGGAGGATGTTCGATCATTATTTTAGAACTGAGCAATTTCTATTGCATCAGAAAATGGAACAATAATGAGCATGATGGGGCCAGTATCTGACCAGGGCTGATGTGACTCAATGTGAATCCTAGTCTAAACAAGTCCTGAATTTGAGTCTGGAGAGACTTGTCATTCCAACAGAGGTCAGGGATTTGTACATAAGGGCAAAGTAAGGCTTTCCAGGATGGGTAGGCAGTGATGTGAGTGTGAAAGAAGATGTACTTTGGGGTACTGGTCTTGGTCTTGTGGGGAAGAAGTGACATTAACAACTATCCAAGACCCAGTACCAATTAATATCTATTTAAAATATAACAAACATTTGCAGTATATCTTCTGCATGCAGGCATCATGATATCCAAGTGGGGACAGGACCAAAAATTGGTGGAATTTCAAGGGGACAGCTATTTAACTTAAACTTTAAACTTTATTTTGTTTATTTTTAAATTTCAGAATATTATGGGGGTACAAACATTTTGGTTACCTATATTGCCTTTGCACCACCCAAGCCAGAGCTACAAGCATGCCCATGCCCCAGACAGTGTGCTCCGCACCCATTAGTTGTGAATTTACTCATCCCTTCCACCCACCTCCCACCTGCCCGGCATCCGATGAATATTACTTCCACATTTGCACCTAAGTGTTGATCAGTTAATACCAATTTGATGGTGAGTACATGTGGTGCTTGTTTTTCCATTCTTGGGATACTTCACTTAGTAGAATGGGCTCCAGCTCTATCCAGGATAATACAAAAGGTGCTAGATCACCATTGTTTTTTTGGCTGAGTAGAACACATATACCACATTTTATTAATCCACTCATGTACTGATGGGCACTTGGGTTGTTTCTACATCTTTACGACTGTGAATTATGCTGCTATAAACATTCTAGTGCAGATGTCTTTTTTATAGAATGTCTTTTATTCCTTTGCATAGTGTATTAATCATCTTTGTAATCCCTGCCCTTAGTGTAGTGCCTGTAATAGATGCTCAACAAATGCTTGTTGAATAAATAAATGAATAAATGATGAAGAATTCCTTTACAGTGGTTCTGCAATCTGAAATAAGTTTTCCATAAATTTTTAATCTCCCTTTTTATTGAATGGAGACACAGGCTCAAGAATTTTCTCTGAAGTTTTTTTTTTTTTTTTGAGACAGAGTCTTGCTCTTTCACCCTGAGTAGAGTGCAGTGGTATTATTGTAGCTCACTGCAAGCTCAAACTCCTGGGCTCTAGTGATCCTCCTGTCTCAGCCTCCCGAGTAGCTGGGACTACAGGTGTGTGCCACGAGGCTGGGCTAATTTTTCTATTTTTAATAGAGACTGGGTCTCGCTTTTGCTCAGGATGGTCTCCAACTCCTGAGCTCAAGTGATTCTTCCAGCTTGGCCTCCCAGAGTGCTAGGATTACAGGTGTGAGCCAGGAGCCCCTCCCGTTTCTGAAGTTTTAAGAGGCCAGTAGAAGTGACTTTTGAACAGGAAGAAGGACTTTGGCAAACAAAACAGGGAAGGGGATTCGAGGAAGATGAACAGAGACAGGAATAAAACATCAGATTTAGAGGAATTTATTTGATAATTTTAAAGTTAGTGATAGTAACTACTATTGAGCACTTACTATGTACCAAATACACTTCCACATAATTTACATATGTTACCTCACTTAATTTTCAGGGAATATTATTATCTCCATTTTATCAATGGAAAGTCAGAGGCACAGGCAGGTTAAGTGATTTTCTCAGGTAACTCAGTAAGCGACAGAGCCAAGATTCAATCTCAAGGGGTCTGACTTCGAAGCATGGACTCTAAATCAGTGTCAGGCTACCTCTCCCTATGAGGAGGAAAGGCAGAACGTTTGGGCAGGAGAGGGAGTGAGAGCCATAGCATGATGGGGCTGGCAGGGTACCCCAAGGAGTTTGAACTTTATCCTGTAGCTCCGCAAAAAAACGTTTAAGAAAGAAAATAACTTTGCATGTTTGTTTTAGAGATAGCATCGTGGTTGCAGTATGGAGGATTGATCACAGGGAGCAGATGTACTGCCAAGGATATTGCAAAAAACTAGACAAGAAATGATGAGAGTAATGCGCAGTGGGTAGAGTGGAAAGGAGTTGGTGTGAGAGAAATTTGGGTGTCAGAAATGACATTATTGACAACTGTTTGAAGTGCGAGTGAAAAGAGAGGACAAGGATGCTGACGGGCCAGGTGTCTGCTCTGGGTGCTTAATTGACAGGCATTTTGCTGATGTTGGGAGCACCTGAGGAGGAACGCGAACAGGTGGGGAGCAGGAGCCAGTGGGCTCTGGGTGTAATTTTTAGATGTGCAGATTTGGAGGTGTTTGTGGCATATGTAGCTGGAGATGACCAGTGAGTGTTTGCAAGTTCAGATCTGAAACTTAGGAAAGAAGTGCTGGAGATTTGTGATGATTAGCAAAAAATTGGTAGTGGAAGCTGAAGAAAGAAAACACATGAGGCAAGAAGTATGGAAAGCGGAGATTGTGGTAGATCAACATTTAAGGAACAGGTAGAAGAGCAGGCTACAGACAGATGGGGGACGGATGTTGGAGAGAGGAGGAGGGCCAGGAGCCACATGGAAATTACTGCCTCGTCTCAATGCTCAAACATTCTCCTCTCATCAGCTGTTACCTTCACTGGGAAACCGTATCGCCTAACATCTGCCATGGCTGAAGTACAGCGTTACTGGGCATGATCAGCTTTGGTTTTTGGTGTCTTTGATCTGGCCTACTGCTTTGCTCTGTAACTTGGGTTCTTGCAGATGTCCTGTTTTACCACAGTGTTTGGCCCATAAGTGACTTACACAAATGATATAACCTTTCTGGGACTCAATTTCTTAGAAAATATCAGACAAATCAGATAAGCAATTTTCAAACTCCTTTTATTTTTAGCCATAGATTCCTTTTTTTCCCCCAAATGAAATGTTTTATGGAGCCTCAATATATTAAACAGAAAAAAAAAGCATAGTTTTTTGGGTTGAGGTAGGATTGGACATAACCAGAACCTGTGTTCTGAAATACCATGCTAACCATCTCAACAAATGTTTTTAGAATTCAGCTTAGGTTGATTTAAATAGATTCAAGTCCTAATAGCTTGCTTAAATAGAGGAACATGGTTTGGCCAACGCTATTTCTGAACTTTGCTGCTGCTGTTGCTGCTGATGTTCTTTTGTGGCAGACTTGCTGGTTTTCTATCTAACAGCCTTTTTCTTGTCAAACCTATTTCTCATTTCTCTCTACCATGCAGCTTTTCATTGTTGGCAAAGCTGATTTTGTTTCTTTGTTTTCCTTCTACTGCTTAAGAAAAGTGAATGTCTGCCTAGCTCCAGGGTATAACCATAAGTGGTCTAAGTCAGTCATGGTGGTCTCACTCCCTTCGCCAGTGATTTGGTGGGGAATGGGGAGCGCGTGTATAATAACTCGCTCTTGGCCTGTAGAACTGAGGGTAATTCTGCTGAGGAGTTTCTGGGAAAGGCTTTTCTCATTGATAAAAAGAGCTGCATGGAGAAAACATTCTTATTATTAGCTGGCTGTTGTCATCTACTTGTGATGTCTGAAATGCTCTAGCGGTCTTGTGACCATAAGAGGAGGCATTGCATACAGAGAATGGCAGAGGAGAGAGAACGGAAGAACATAGAGGCTTGACGATGTTATTATGTAGCGGAAATAACTGACCCAAAGCTGCCCTGTCTTTGGGCTTCTGTAATAGTTGTGTGATATAATAAAATTCTTTATTGTTTAGACCTCTGTTAGTTGGATCCTCCATTACTTGCAGCTAAAAGGATTATAATTGATTTGACTCCTCTTCTGGCATAAAGGTTATGATCCTGAAAACCCATCCACACTTTTATACATTTAATAAATATTAATTGACCACGTATGTGCCAAGCATTACCTAGGTGCTGAGACTACAGTAGAGGAGAGTGCAGATAAGGAGCTGACATCATGGAATGTAGCAAAAACAGAGAGAAAATTTGTATGACTAGAGCATCGTGAGGAAGGGGGAGAGTGTTGAGAGACTCAATGAAGGCAGGAGCCCATTTGTGTGTGATATTGTAGGTCAGGTTGAGGATTTTGAATTTTATTCTGAAAAGGGTAGAAAGTATTAAAGAATTTAAAGTGAGAGACACATGATTCAATTTGCATTTAAAAAAGCACTCTGGTTTC
The DNA here is from genome assembly GCA_004363605.1 of Indri indri. Classification (NCBI taxonomy): domain Eukaryota; kingdom Metazoa; phylum Chordata; class Mammalia; order Primates; family Indriidae; genus Indri; species Indri indri. The sequence goes on from RJWJ010027084.1 coordinate 4,344, forward strand.
TGTGTAGAAAATGTATTAAAGTCTGGAGTGAAGGCAGAAAGAGCAACTATGACAGTTCTGTGAGATATGAATTTGGTTTGGACTAGGGTGGTCGTCATAGCAATGGAGATAAATATTTGACTTCAAGTTATGATTTAGTGGTAGAACCATTAGGATGTGGTAATGAACTGGACCCAGGTAGTAGGGGAGAGAGAATTGTTAAAGTCGACTCCCAAGTTTCTGGCCCTGGGTGGATGGTGGTGTAATTTTTGAGATAAGGAACACTGGAGAAAAGGCAGATTGGGGTGGCATAAGATACAAGAGTTCAGTTATGGACATGTTAAGTATGAGATAACTGAGACATTCAGGTGGAAATTTTAACAAGGAGAGATGCAAGCTGTGATCTCTAAAAATGGACTCTCTCAGGAGATAAAGAACTAATCAATCAACACTTACGTGTACACAGGGAAATAAAACTCAATGGAAATCAAGTAGGTGGGAGGGGGCTGGAGGGGACGGGTAAATTCACACCTAATGGGTACAGTGCACATTATCTGGGTAAAGGGCACACTTATAACTTTGACTCAAACTGTACAAAAGCAAATTATGTCACCAAAACGTGTATACCCCCTCTAATATTCTGAAATTTGAAAAAAAAAAAAAAAAAAGAATTTAAATGGTCTGGTATTCCACTAGTGATAATGGGTTTGTGCTTTGTAGTCAGGCTTTCTGTGCCTGACAACCAGACACATGCAATTGTAAGATGTGTGCTTATGGCATCTTTAACCAGATCTTTAACCACAAAGAGGAGCAGCATAAACTGGGAAGTGAGTCTGTGCTTTCATCTTGTGTTAGGCTTCCAATAACATGGACTAACCTGTGTCAGTATGTTACAGACACTCTCGTTGACACAACTCTCAAAATATATCCCAAATTCTACTTCTACTACTTTTGCCCGTCTTCACAGCTACAACCCTAATCCAGGTCACTATAATATTTCATCTGGACCAATGCCATAGACTTCTAGTGTCTCTTGGTGGAGATGCCAGCAAGGCAATTGGATGTATGGTTTTTGGGTCAGGAGAGAATCTGGGATTAGAGATGTAAATTTAGAGTCATTAGAATGAGTTAGTAGACAAGCAGTCAGGGCAGGGGGTGTTCCAAGAAGTTGGAGAAAGTGCAAAAGCGCAGATGCATGAGATAGTATTGGTTCGGAGGACTGCAATTTGAAAAAGGAAACCAATGTTAATTGAGTATATAATTAGTCACTGAGATAAACACTTATACCTTAGAGAAGATAAGTAATCTGCCTAAGGCGACACAATCAGGTCTTTAAAAATAATATGGTAGATTGTTACTTAATCAGTGTGGCTGAAAATATATACAGGTTGGGCAGGTAGTTGAGGGTGAATGAGAGAGATTAATGCTTAGAAATAAGGCTGATTCAGGGGCAAGTATGTAATCAGTCTTGTATGCTACAGAAAGTATTTTAGATTTTGTGCTGTAACTCAGTTTGCTTGAATGCATGTCAGAGGAAGCTTGGGTGATGATGAGAGAAACACACTAATTCAAATTCAACAAATAACGATTAAGAACCTATTATCTAGGCTCTGGGTGATAAAAAAAAGGTCCTGGCCTTTGAGATGACCATCCAATTGGGGAAACAAGACATGCCAGCTAATAAGCACTGTACAAGGCAGAAGATGAAGCCAGAGGGCTTTAAAGTCAGAATATGTGGAAAATGAAGATGTTCCAACAAAGGTGGATGAAGAATTAAAGGCACAGAGAGAGCTTTTGTGCATATGTGAGTGACTTCGTTGTCTGTGCAAAAGAAGATGAAAGGACTGAAATTGTCAGTAGGGTGTGTGGTGGGATCAGAAAGGGACGAGTGAAGACTGAATCTGTGAGTGAATGAAAAGCACTCTAACAAAATCCAACTAGTAAAGATCCAGCCTTAGATAAATTGGAGTAAGGTTAACTATGGTACCAAATAATATCTGGTTTCAGGAAAGAATTCACCATAATGATAAATAAACAGTGTGTTCTCTCCAAAGACAACAGAGAATTTTATCTAAACATTTTCTTCATACAGCTCTAGCTCTCACAGGAAGCAAGTCTCCGTTTCAACCCCCTCATACCACGAGCACTTTCCTCTTTCCTTCCATGTACGTGGCTATACTGGTACATCTCATTTCTCACAACCCAAAGACAACTAGGGACACACACAAAGTAGATTAAAAATGTAGTAATGAAAAGAGGTTAATAGTAGTCTGAGCAGGTAGTTGGGCGGCTGCTTTGGGGGAAGCTGATCACTTTGCTTTATAGGCTAAGGTCATTGTGATAATGTTGGTCAAAATCTGTCTAGGAGAGGCAAACTGCTTTTATCTGTAATGCTGTTGGTCGGCAAACCATCATACTGGTTGTGTTTGTTTATTAATTCTCCATTAAATCTGGATAATACTATAAGCATAAAGCAGCAAGCTTAAACAGAAAAATTTTGGAACTTACTCTGAAATTATGACAATATATCTTAAGGGAGAAGGAAAGACAAAATTGAGTTTGTCAAACCTAGACATTTTTGCTAGAAAAAAATTGGAGATTCATAAGGTAAACCAAAAAAGTTATATTTTGATAGTCTAGGATGCAGAACAAATGGGAAAAAAAGTCTAAAGATCTTAATACTCATTTAATAACTTGTTCAGTGTCTATTAAAAAATTTGCAGAACTAAGACTTGCATTCTGAAGTGGTGTGTTTTTTTGGGAATACAGGTTTATGTCCCTTCCCTGACCTCTGTCCACCAGGAGCTTCAGAGATTGGAGGTTATACTGTGTGTGTGTGTGTGTGTAAAGCTTTTGCTAAATTGGATTTTTCAGCAATCTTACAGGAGGATTTGTGGAATCCTTTCCAGATATGATATTACATTATTGTAAAAGCTTTACTCCTCTTATCTTTGTGGGCAGAAGGGTCACAATGGACTACATATGAGGATTAAAATCAGCCTGCCCTGGAGCAGAATAAACTGGGTGGATTACACAAAACATTTTAACAAATGCTGAAGGTCCTGGCTTGCCTTGGTCTTTTACCTCTGAGATTTCAGAAAATGTTCTGAGAATATCGTTTGGAGAAAAGCAGAAATCAGATATAAAAATTCTTGCAGCCATGAAGGCTGAACTTATGTAAAACATTAATCTTAGTTTCAGAAACCACGTAAATCCTTTTTTAAAAAAAATAGTAGAAATGTTCTTTCTTAGCTGTTTCTGTATTGGGGAAATAGGGCACCCCAAGGTTTTGCCTTATGCTTTCTGCCCCACACCCACCGTCTCTGTCCCTGGTTTCTTTTGTAACCTGCAAGTAAGGGTCTAGGCAGTTTCTAGCCACATCTCTGAGCTCCCCCTGCCTCACACCCCGGGGACAATCCTACTACCTGGAGTACCTCTGGAATTGGAAGTTCTGGAACTGCCTCTCAGCCAGTGTGGCTAAAACATAGACTAGCCCCTTTGTTACCAAATTGTTATCACTAAAGCTTTTGTGGGCAAATGTGTTAACCTGAGAGTATATGCATGGTCTGGGATGAATATGATACTTTCCTTCCAAAATGTTATACCCTAAGAGCTGTACTGGGTTGCTGCTGCCCCTGGAGAATTAGGAAGAGCCCCTTTTGCTATCTTCATTCAAAGAGACAGATGTTTTCTGGGTAATTAGCATATTAGTGAGTTACAAGTAATTAAGGTATAAGTAATTACTTATTAAGGTATAAGTAATTAAAGTATTAGCAAGAGACAGTTTTTGTAAAAATATAAAACTCCAAATTACAATGAGCAGCAGTTAACTTTTAAAGTAGGTAAGACACTTTATAGAGGTGAGAGAAATAAACCTCTGTTGGGACCTGCCATGGGAGAGGAAAGGAACAAAGGAGAAAGTGGGCCTTGTCCTGTTCTTCTGGACACCTAACCGGGGAACTCAGACGAGCTGGTCTCCATTGTTGAGCAAAGCACATTCATGAGTCTTAGAAAACCAGTGATACGTTCAAGCCAAGCTGCAGGAGTGGAGAGTTAAAGTGTTCTGCAAATGAAAGAGGGGAATTCAATTTGCAGAGGATTCCTAAGGCAAAAGAGCTTGAGAAGCTACGCGTGGAGTATTAGGGAATACCTAACGTTCAAATTTTTTTTTGTCACACAGTACACTGTGCTCAACCTTCGTGCCTTGTGTTTTGGGTAGAAATCAAAGAAAAGGAGTCATATTAGCCAGGTGTGGTGGCGTACGCTTGTAATCCCTGCTAGTCAGGAGATCGAGATGGGAGGATTGTTTGAGCCCAGGAGTTTGAGTCCAGCCTGGGCAACATAGGAGACCTTATTTCGAAAAGAAGGCAGGGGGTCCTATTTATTCTCTGACACAGAACTGAGAGGGCAGAGTGAGTGTGACTAGGAAATTCAAAAGTAACCTCTCTTACGATTTCCCTTCCCCAGGTCCTACTTCAGGTATGGAAAACCCCCGGGAGGATGGGCAAGGTAGCCTCCTTCCCATGGGAGAGGTTTCTCCTCTCCCCACTGGGGTCCTCACCACCCCCACACCCCAGAGCAGTAAGAAGCAGAGTAGCATGCAGGGAACAGTGTGACTGCATGAACATTCTCCACCAAAGACAATTGTGCAGAAGTGCCTGCTCAAAATTCTCTTCTGTCTACTGCAGCGGAGATGTGCATTAGCTTTTATGGATATTGAAATGGAAGAGCGCATCTCAGCCACAACGGAAGTATTTCTGTGGATGGCATTGGACAGGGAGAAGTGTTTTTTAATTGAATGCTTAGATTTTTTAAATCAGTGGGTCAGGTATACCAGCCACCTCCAAACACCAAAGAGTGCTCCAGAAGCTGCTAAGGAGGGTGATGCTTGGTTGACGATTCAAGTAACAAAGAGGGAGAATCTCTTCCATGCCTCTCTTCTAACTCTGGTGTTGTTGCAATCATTGATGATCTTTGGCTTGTAGACACCTTGCTCCAATCTCAGCCACTATCTTCACATGGTTTTCTCCTGTGTGTCTTATATAAGGGCACCTGTTGTTGGATTTAAGATTTGGGATCCCTCCTAATCCAGAATGATCTAATCTCAAGAACTTTACCTTAATTGCATCTGCAAAGAGCCTTTTTACAAATAAGGTCTCATCCACAAGAACTGGGGGTTAGGACTTGGATATGTCTTTTTGGGAGGCCCAATTCAAACCATACTGTTTTTCAAATATGTAAGATTGTAACAGTGGTCTTGTAAGAATATAGCATAGTGATCATGTCAGTGAGCTCTTATAAGATTGTGATGGATCAAAGAGCATGAAGATAAAGCTTTGGAAATAGGAGTGGTAGCCCAGAAAGCACACCAGTGCATGTTCTCCAATTGCAATCTTACAACAAGATAAATCTTATGACAATATCAATACAACTATTAATACAAAAATTTCAACTGCAATAATGTTTGTTTGGCTTTTATGATGTCACAGACACCTACTTGATACCTACTTAAAATACGTTACATCATTTAATCATTACAATCCTAAGAGAGAGACTGTTATCATCATTTTATTGAAGAGAACTGGAAGTATATTAGGCTTATGTGTCTTGGCCAAGGACACACAGTCCAGTATGTGGTAGAACTGGGACTCTGACTCCAAAGTTCTCAACACCTGCTTAATATTGCCACAAAGTCCTCTCTCTTTGGTCTGTGAACAGTCTTCCTCATTTCCCTTCCCACCTGCTTTCCCAGAAGAATTCTCTGCAGATTCTCTATTAAGCCTCCCACCTCCCTCTCTCCTCCATGCTCGAGCCCTCAGTATTGGCTCTTAATGTGTAGAGCTTTGCTTTTTCATGGTGTAAACCATCTTCCTTTTGTTTCTGGCTTTGTGTTAGTGTTTGGAGCTCAGGTGTTGTAATCACACTTCTCGGTTAATGGTGCACCATCAGTGCAGTCTATGCTAAACGCCTCTCTAGTTTTATTTTGTTGCATTGTTCTCCACATCATCCTCCATCCCCACTCCACTCTCCTCCCCCGCTATATGCACTCAACCTCATGTCTTGTGCACACCCAAGTGTGTACCTTTGAGATAGAATATTGTCTTGTGTGTATGTATTTATAACTTATCTTCTTGGTATTGTCCTATATATTTTATTCTATTTATTACTGGGTTTTACTTATCAGATATAGATGTGGGTCACTACTATTGCGACTACTGTGTAGTATCATATCTTCCGCATTTTACTTATCTATCCTTCTAGGGATGGGCCCAGAAATTTTAATGAGGGAAATGGCATAGATCTGGCATGTCTGCAATGGAGGTGACTGACAGGTATGTTACAGACCCAACCTGTTGTGTATACATCACACTTAAACATCTAAGTTCCTCTGCAGAATCTGTAAACAACTGGAATTATTTTTGTTGATGATCCAAGTGCTGTCTGTGAGTAGAATACCCTCTGACCATTTCATCCACAGCTCATCAGCAACTTACCTTGCAAAAGAAAAACAATGTTTGTTAAAAATAAACAAGTGAGAACTAATTAAACTACAAAGTTTCTGCACAGCAAAAGAAATAATCAACAAAGTGAATAGAAAATCTGCAGAATGGAAGAAAATATTTGCAAATTATACATCCGAGAGGGGAATAATATCCAGAATTTATAAAGAACTCAAACAACAAAAACAACAAAAAATCCCATTAAAAAGTGGGCTAAGGATATGAATAGACATTTTTCAAAAGAAGACAAACAAATGGCCAACAAGCATGTGATGTTCAACATCACTAATCATCACAGAAATGCAAATTAAAACCACAATAAGATATCATCTTACATCAATCAGAATGGCTATTATTAAAAAGACAAAAAATAACAGATGTTGGTGAGGATGAGGGAAAAAAGGGAACTCTTATACACTCTTGGTGGGAATGTAAATTAGTGTAACCTCTATAAAAACAGTATGGAGGACAGGTGCGGTGGCTCACACCTGTAATCTGAGCACTTTGGGAGGCCTACCAGGGAGAATCACTTCAGGCCAAGAGCTTGAAACCAGCCTGAGCAATGTAGTGTGACCCCTGTCTCTACAAAAAATAAATGAAAAAAATTAGCATGTTGGTGTATGCCTGTGGTCCCAGCTACTCAGGAGGCTGAGGTAGGAGCATTGCTTGAACTCAGGAGTTTGAGGTCACAGTGAGCTAAGATTGTGCCACTGCACTCCAGCCTGGGGAACAGAGAGAGACCCCATCACTAAAAAAACCCGAAAGTAAAAACCGAAAAACAAACCAGTATGGAGATTTCTCAAAGAAATAAAAATAAAACTACCATACAGTCCAGCAATTCCACTTCTGGGTATCTCTCCAAAGGAAAAAAAAAAAATCTATCTATCTATCTATATATAAATGATACCTGCATTAGTATGTTTATAGCAGCACTATTCACAATAGCCAAGATATGAAATCAACCTAAGTGTCCATCACTGGGGGATTGGGTAAAGAAAATGTGGTATATATACACAATAATACTATTCAGCTGTAAAAAAAAAAAAAAGGAATGAAATCATGTCTTATGCAGCAACACAGATGGAACTGGAGGCCGTTATCTTAAGTAAAACAACTCAGACACAGAAAGACAAATATCACATGTTCTCACTTATAAGTGGGAGCTAAATAATGTGTACACATGGCAGCAGAGTGTGGAATGATGGAGAAGGGAGACTTGAGGGGTGGGGTTGGGGGGCGGATGGATGACGGGAGGTTGCTTGGTGGGTGTAATGTGCATTGCTCCTGGGATGGAGCAATTCATATGTACAATCCAATGTTAACAATTCCCTGTTAGTTTCCCTCTACCTGAACCCATCCCAGTCTATCCTGCCCCTCAAGGAACTTCCCCATACCTTTGTCTCAGGCACTACTCTTTTCTAACAGAGGCTTCCCAGAGTTATAATTACCAGGCAATAGGGTTGGAGGGAGGTGGGACTAGGGATTGGCTCATCATGCAGTTGCTGGCTCCCCGCTGCAGCTGGCTATTCCCAGGTTGGCCCTACTGATTTAACATCCACAGCATGTTGGGAGGGAAAATAGCTTCGCACAGCCTGTTCTCTGTCCATGGTACTTGTCTCTCTTCTGCTCTTAGCTGCTGTTTCCTACCACCTCGGGGCTCAGATTCTATCTTCATAGAGGTTTCTCATGGCTTTTGCTGTCTGAGTTTCATTAACTTCTTCCTGGCATCTGGGCATCTCCAAGGCTCAGTTCAAGGATGAGAAAGCCAACACTCTGTGTATGTCATCCTTTCCCCCACGTCCCTTTGGAAATGCTCTTTTTTGTATCTCTGATTCTGCTCAGTTGTTAGGCTATTAGGGAATTTAATTTTCCAGTGGGTCTTTTGAATCCGAATGAGTCTGCTTAGTATTGCAGAATCTTGGTTACATTGATTAGGTAAGAAGGGAGGGTGACTTTAATTTCAGATAACGAGAAACTCCAGTTGGTGCTTATTCTGTGAACTAGAGAGGGATTTCATAACTTGTTAAATGAATAATTAAAAAAAGTACTCGCAAGTTGCCTCACAGTATAATTTGAGAAAAGGACACAGTGTCAAGCATGCACTGAATTCTATAGGCTGGGCATTACCAAAATCATAGAGCTAGAGATATGTCTTTTAATTTTAAGATCAGAATAAAGTATTAGAGATTCAAGATAAGGTGCTGGAGCAAAAGAGCTAATAAGAGGCTTCATTGCTCATGCAAATCGGCTGTCTTAAGTGTTGGCAGAGATGAAGAATGTTGACAATTTGGCTGATTGTGTTTCTTTTCTTGAGGGGAGGATTTGATCATCTGAAAGCATTGTGTAAAGGAAAACATCAAAACCACAAATCATGTCTTTATGAGAAACAGTGAAAAACCTACTCAAATCTGCTTCCTTGCCATGTCAGCTTCTCTGTGCTATGGAACACCAAAGTGTGATTACTGGCCAAGCAAAGATAATGATTGAAATAAAAGGCCGCACAAGCAGGATAAGCACACTTCCCAGTGCCCCCCTGGTTATGCATAATCCACATGGCTTCCACACAATAAACAGTCCTCTGGGTTTTCTGAAGCTTTATTAACATTACAGTAAATTCAATATCCCCAGAGAATAATTAGTTTCCATGAATAAGTAATAATAATTGTTATGTGTGTGCCATATACGGCCACTTTCTCCAAAGAACTGATGAGCTCTGTACTTCTGTGACATTTTTGTGTTTACATTTGTGATTTTAATTCTGTCCTATGAAATTTTTAAATGAAATTATTATTTATATCATATCTACACCCTTCAAGTGTCTTTGTGAGATTAGAGAAACATTAAATGTCAGTTGGGCCATTTACTAGCTGCGTTGTCTTGGTCAAGTTAATTAATGCCTCTTGCTTCCCTTTCCTCACCTGTAAAATGGGAATATGATGCTTAACACACAGGATTTTTAGAAGGCTTGAAGGAGATTATAAATGTGAAAGTAAGTTTTCCAGTGTGATGCAAAATGCAGATATGGGTTGTTTTAATTATTCACAATAAGATAATTATTGTCATTGGAGAAACATGTTCCTGTCAGTTACCAAATGCTCTGATTTTTGGAATATCTCTACCTGGACTCAATGGAATTTTGTATCGAAATTCACAATGTAAATGTCATCGAGACTCCAGCTTGGATTTAAGACACTATGTGCACTGATAGTTTTCCAAACTGTCATTTTACCACTCCTTGGGTTCCACATTCATGGTTAATGTGGTTCAAGTTGTCATCCATGTACAGTATTTGCCCTTATCTGCAACCACACTATAAAGAAAACACCATGAAGACTGAAGTAGTTATCTGCCTGGAAGGTTAAATTTGGCTTCCTCCTTGAATTTGTTTGCAGGACAAAGGGCCTTTAAAAACTATCTAGACCAGTACAAGTTTCTTTGTTTTGTTCAATTGAGCTGAATCGATTTCAGACAATTTTCAGGGAGCTCATTCTATGACTTTTGTTGCTATGACCTCGGTTTGTGAATCTCTAGGAGTTATAACTGTGCTCTTTTAAAATGATAGAGGCCCCATTTATCTGACATGGTTTAAGGTAGTTCAGGCTTGAGTGCAACAAGATTCACAGTAGCCTGGAGACAATGCCTGGCATCATAATTATGTGATCCCCTAAAGAATGTCGTACGTAACTGAAAAATGAAACATTTCACGGCACCATCGTATTCTTTCTTAGTTGTCTTTTATCTTCAATATTATGACTTTGTAGAACAACTTCTTTCTTTGATCTCCCTGTACGGAACATTTGCAGATAAATTCCATGTGTTTCTGTTTAAATGTAAGAGGTGCTTGTGCTACATGCTTCAAGTTGGTGAAATATAAACTCTTTAATTCATACCTTAAAGCAAAATGTCTCAGAGATGAATTCCTAAGAAAGGTCTATTTCTAAACTGAAACTTATAATTCATTTTCATAGGAAGACAGCTAGGGGTTATTTTGATTTTAGATAATTTTATTCTGGGTTTCTAAATATTCTATATGGTTTTCCAGGCCATTGCTATATGTTTTGTCTCCACATATTCTTTATTATTTTTTTAAATACGAGTTGGTGTTCCTGTTTACCTTTGCAAAGCCATACCTTTGTGAACTTAATAGTGCCTTCCACCCTTGAGGGAATCTTCCCTCAAGATTCTGCTCACCTGAGGGTATTTGTGAATGGATAAAGGAAAGCAGCCAGGAACTGAGGTCACCTTAGAGACTCTTTGGTCACCGTAGTCACTCTTAGGTGACTCTTTGCCTTCTCATGGGCTGCCATGTTCTCTCAGCTCACTGTGTCTTTTTGCTCTATGTGGGGGTTTTTTTTTTGCCTTGTAACATTGTCTTTCCATGATTCACCATGGCCCTGACAAGATTTCATGGCTTCGTTCCAGCCTCTGTTTACACTAAGAGATTCATTATTTTAGTAACACCTAATTTAAATTTCTAAGACAGGCAACTTGGTTGGATCAACTCACCTTTTTGTTCCAGGTCACACCAAAGTGTCTGACCATTGTGGAGAAAACTGCTCCCAAGGTAGGTGCACATTCTTTGTCCTACCAGTCGTGCCCAGGAGTGCTGGACTGGAGGCATGACAGGGAGGTGCTGGACTGTCTAATGCAATTGGTTGGGCTGCAGCATGAAGCCAGGATGAAATATTGCTCCAGACCACCTGCTCCGTATGTTTACCAAACAGTCTTCTGTGAACTCACATGTCTTCTCAGGTACCTGACCTTGGAAACATGGATGGGGCTGTGAATAAGTGATGAATGAAGTGGTTGATGGAATGTGTGTTTCCTCCACTGAAAATTAGTACATGGGCATTCTGACCTATAGATTCACCTCTTGTTCATCAGTGACCACTGATCTGACCAGCTCTAAGTATAATGAGAAAATTGAATGGGCAAAGTAGAGGACCACTCTCAAAGAACCACATTCTTTCTTGGAGTCTTACACTTTAGTCTTACATTATTCGAGTATGCTCACGCTATTTCAGTTCACATTTGAGAATTAAATTATTGTTGTATAATATTTGCAATTACTTCTTCATACAAAAGCAATACAGAATAAGCTGATAAACACAATGTAGAAAATAAAAATAGCTATAGTTCTGCCACTGAGCAATAACAATTCTTTAAATTTTTATGTTTCCTTTCCAAAAGAGAAAGGATGTGTGTAAAACATATATACTGCTGCATTTATAAAAACAAGATTATCCTACTCATGCTTCTGTAGTCTGTTCACCTTACAATATTTCTGAGATTTAGTTCCATTTTTCTAAATGATCTTCTACCATGTCTTTAATGGCTAATAGAGTTCTGCTATATGAACAAAACATACACCTTCCAAATTTGGGGCAATTAAATATAGTTCTTGTTATTACAAACGATACTGTAGTGAATCATTTTAGCTAAATATTTGCCAACCTCCATGGGTACTCCTTCGGGGTACCTAGTGGATTTGGGTGATGTGCTGCTCAGACACCCTTTGCCAGACTGCTGCACTCATCCTCCAGCTGTTGTGTTTTGGCTGCTAATGACTCACAGCTGCCCCTTTCATGGGCTAGATAACTTCTCTCAGCTAATGGAACCTGCTTACCAGAAAGGTTACAACTCCCACTGCTGGGGGCAGCTGCAGCCAAATATGGATTTACATGGGGGCACATAAGACCAGCCTCTTGATTCAAGGTAGGGACAATTCTGCAGGGTCAGTTTAGGCTCCAGAGCCCCCATGAATCAGGCCAAAGCTAGACTTTATCTTTGCTTGCCTCTTTCTTCTTCCCTAACTGTAGTCCTCACTCCCTTAAAAGTTTTCGTGAAGAGCATTCCTTCAGTACATTGCAACCCACTTGAATCCCAGACCACTTATAGGGAACATGACCTAAGATAAAGATGACTACCTAGAAGCTATATATGAGAGAGAGGGTACCTATAAAGGGCCATTGATTTTTAAATTATGTCTTTACTGAGATAAAATTCACATGCCATACACTTATCCCTTTAAAGGGTACAAATTAAGGATTTTAGAATATTCACAGATACGTGCGAGCATCGTCACATTTTAGAACGCTTTCATCATCTCAAAAACCACATATACTTTAGCTATCACCTCTTACCCAACTATCCTCCCCAGTCCTAAGCAAGAACTGATCTGCTTTTGATCTCTATAGATTTACCTAATTTGGAAATTTCATATAAACAGAATAATATAGGGTCTTTTGTGACTGGCTTCTTTTATTTAGCACAATGTTTTCAAGGTTCATCATTGTTACAGCATGTGTCAGTATTTAATTCCTTTTTATGGCCAGATAGTTCATTGTCTGAATAGATAACACGTTTGTGTGTTTATCCATTGTGAAAATAAGAGGGCCAGGTGTGGTGGCTGTCACCTGTAATCCTAGCAGTTTGGGAGGCTGAGGCGTGAGGTCGCTTGTGCCCAGAAGTCAGAGACCAGCCTGGCCAATAGCGAGATCCTGTCTCTACAAAAAATAGAAAAATTAGCTGGGCGTGGTAGTACATGCCTGTAGTCCCAGCTACTCAGGAGGCTGAGGTAAAAGGACTGCTTGAGCCCAGGTGTTCGAGGTTCCGGTGAGCTATGATGATGCCAATGCATTCTAGCCCCAGCATCAGAGAGAGACCCTGTCTAAAAACAACAAACAAACAAACAACCCCCCCCCCAAAAAAAAACAAAAACAAACTTAAGGGAGACCATTAGGCTGAGATGGTTCCAACACCATGGGTTCCAGTATAAACAAAATGAAACTTAAGCTTAGCCAATCATAACTGTCCAACTGAGTATTAATTATATAATCAGGGACTTTCTACCAGGATGATCCAAGTAAAGCAACTGCTCAAGCTTTACCAATCAAATACTTTTTTAAATTCTTCTTCTGCATTCACCCTATAAAAGCCTTCCCTTTGAACCATCCGGTAGAACCCCATACCACTTTCAGTTTTCAGTTTGGTACTGCTTGATCCGTGAATTGCTGTTCTCTCAAATAAACATAAACATTTATCATTTCTTTGTGTTGGGGACATTTTAAATCTTTTCTTCTAGCTATTTAAAATGTACAATAAATTATTGTTAAGTGTAGTCACCCTACTGTGCTGCTGAACACTGGAACTTATTCCTTCTATTTAACTGTATGTTTGTATCCACTAACCAACCTCTCTTTATCCTCCTCCCTTGACCCTTTCCAGCCTCTGGTCACCTTCATTCTACTCTCTACTTCTACAAGATCAACTTTTTTAGCTCCCACATATGAATGAGAACATGCAATATTTGTTTTTCTGTGACTGGCTTATTTCACTTAACATAATGACCTTCAGTTTTATCCATGTTGCTGCAAATGATTGAATTTCATTCTTTTTTATGGCTAAGTAGTATTTTGTTGTTTATACACCACATTTTCTTTGTTTATTCACCTTATGGAGATATAGGTTAATTCCATATCTTGGCTATTGTGAATAGTGCTGCAATACACGTAGGGGTGCAGGTATCCCTTTGATATACTGATTTCCTTTCCTTTGAATAAATATCCAGTAGTGGGATTGCTGGATTGTGTGGTAGTTCTATTTTTAGTTTTTTGAGGAATCTCCATACTGTTATCCATAATTGCTATACTAATTTACATTCTCACCAACAGTGCATAAGAGTTCCCTTTTTTCTACATCCTTGCTGTCATTTGTTATTTTTTGTCTTTTTGATAATAACCATTCTAACTAGGGTGAGAATATCTCATTGTGGTTTTGATTTGCATTTCCCTAATGATTAGTGATATTGAACACTTTTTTCATATACCTGTTGGCCATACATTTCTTTTGAGAAATGTCTATTCAGACCCTTTGCCCACTCTTTAATGGAATTACTTTTTTTCTTTTTTGCTGTTGAGTTGTTTAAATTCCTTGAGCATTTTGAATATTAGTCCCTTATTGGATGAATAGCTTGCAAATATTTCTCATTCAATAGATTTTCTATTCACTCTGTTGATTGTCAGACTCGATAATTTCCATTGTCCTCTCTTCAATTTCACTGATTCTTTCTTCTGCTTGCTCTAATTTTCCTTTAATCTTGCTAGTGAATTTTTCATTTTAGTTATTGTACTTTGCAGCTGCAGAATTTTTTGTCTCTTCTTAGATTTTTTATCTTTTTATTGATATTTTTGTTCACATATCATTTTCTTGATTTTCTCTACATATTCTTTTAGTTCTTTCAGCACCTTTAAGACAGTTGTTTTAAAGTCTTTTTCTAGTATATCTGCCATCAGATCTTTTTCAAGAACAGTTTCTATTAACTTATTTTTTTCCTTTGAATGATCATACTTTCCTATTTTTTTGCATGCCTTGTGATTTTTTTTGTTGAAAATTGGATATTTAAATCTAATAATGTGGTAACTTTGGAAATCAGATTCTCTCCCTTCCCCAAGGTTTTTTTCCCCCTATCCCTGTCCACTTGCTTCTGCAAACAGTGTACAAGTTGCTCCAGGAACACGTGTACAACTGCCTGCTGTGGGGCTGGGAGTGGGGATGGGAGTTGCTGCTACTGCGCTATGAGTTGAAATTGAAAGAAATTCACTACAGTTTACCATCTAAGCCTTCTAGTGGAAGTTGCAAGCTTTCAGTAGACTCTTGAGTTCCAAAATAGTTATATCAGACAGATTCTGTCAGTGTAATTGAGGTCTAGATGGGTAGAGAGACTTCTGGTGCTTCCTATACTATCATCTCCCTAGAATACTCCAGGCCATTGATTTTTATAACTTTTTAATTTGATATAATTTTAAGCTTATAGAAAAGTTGCAAGAGTATAAGAAACTTATATACACTTTATTCAGATTCACCAATTGTTTATATTTTTATTTCATCCATTTGCTTTATTATTCTCTCTATATATGTTAATATGTGATATATATTATAATATGAATATATATACATTTTTTAATGAAACATTTAGAAGTAAGTGGGGGACATCTCATCTACCCCACCCCTGAATATTTCAGAATGTGTTTCCTAAGAAAAAGAACATTCTCTTACAAAATTTCAGTGCTGATATAAAAATCAGAAATTTAACATTGATAAAATAATATTCTA
Organism: Indri indri; assembly: GCA_004363605.1. NCBI lineage: Eukaryota > Metazoa > Chordata > Mammalia > Primates > Indriidae > Indri > Indri indri. The sequence continues at coordinate 19,937 of RJWJ010027084.1, forward strand.
ATCCACAATTCATATTAAAATTTCAACAATTAACTGATATTAATCCTTACAGCTGTTTCCTCCTTATTTAGCATCCAATCCAGAATCATGTGGTGCATTTACACACTTAAGGTTGCTATGATTTCTTGGTAAATTGACCTGTTTATCATTAGGTAACATCCCTCATACACACACACACACACACACACACACACACAAACACACACACACATATACACACACATACATATATATGTATAGTTATTGATTTTAGAAACTTATTATTTATTCTAGATATAAATTCTTCCTTAGAAATAGTTATTGCATATCTTTTTTTCTGGCATGTGGCATCTATTCATTTTCTTGATAGTATCATCTGATGAGAATAAGTTTTCATTTTGATATAGTCTAATTTAACATTCCTTTTGTTTATGATATTTGCTTTCTATATTCTGCCTAAGAAACTTTTGCTTATCTCCATGTGTCAAAGATATTCTCCTTTTTTTTTCTTTTAGGAGCTTTATAGCTAAAGCTTTGTAGGTAAAGGTTTTAGCTTTTACCTTTAAGTACATAATCCATGTCAAGTTAATTTTGAAGTCAGGGTTAAGGCTTAATATTTTTATAGGGATATAGATACATATTTTTAGCATCGTTTGATAAAAATACTTTTCTTTGCCCATTGGATTGCTTTGGACCTTTGTTGAAAATCAAATGATCATAAAATTTTGGATATATTTCTGTGTTCTCTATTCATTCTGTTAATCTATTGGTTTATCTTTATGCCAGTATTGCAGTCTTAATTACAACACTAATAGTATATCTAATTTTAGGTAGTTTAAGTCCTCCAATTTTATTTTTCAAGACAGCTTTAGATAGTCTAGGTCCTGTGCTTTTTCATATAAATTTTAGAAAGAGCTCATTAGTGTCTGGAAAACTGGGATTATGATTGAAATTGTGTCGAATTGCTAGATTGATTTGAACATAATTGACATCTTGAAAATATTATTTCTGATACATGAACATGGTATATTGCTCCATTTATTTAGGTCTTTTTTATAGTTTTCATTGTAGATATCTCATGTATTTTTTTTTTTTTTGAGACAGAGTCTCACTCTGTTGCCCGGGCTAGAGTGCCATGGCTTTGGCCTAGCTCACAGCAACCTCAAACTCCTGGGCTCAAGCGATCCTACTGCCTCAGCTTCCCGAGTAGCTGGGACTACAGGCATGCACCTCCATGCCTGGCTAATTTTTTCTGTATATATGTATATTTAGTTGTCCAGCTAATTTCTTTCTGTTTTTAGTAGAGACAGGGTCTCGCTCTTGCTCAGGCTGGTCTCGAACTTCTAACCTTGAGTGATCCACCCGCCTCGGCCCCCCAGAGTGCTAGGATTACAGGCGTGAGCCACCGCGCCCAGCCCATCTCATGTATCTTTGTAAAATACATTCCTAATTATTTACTATTTTTGATGCTATTGTAAATGATATTAAAAAAAATTTTCCAGATGTTTTACTGCTAGTATATTCACTTTATTTTTATATATTAACTTTCTATCCTGAGACATTGCTAAATTCGTTTAGGGCCATTAAAATTTTCTACTTAAATTGTCATGTAATCTGTGAAGAGAGACTGTTTTACTTCTTTCTTCTTAATCTTTACAATTTGTGTTTACTATTCATGCCCATTATACTTGTTGGCATCTCCATACAAGGTTGGTGAGAGTGGACATGCTTGTCTTATTCTTGATCTTAGAAAGAAAGCATTCAATATTTTATAATTATGCATGATGTTAGGTTTAGGTCTTTCTTAGATGTCATTTATTAGGTTAAAAAAATTTCCTTTCTGTTTCTAATTTGCAGAGATTTATTAAACATGGCTGTTGAACTTTGTTAAATGCTTTTTCTGCATCTATTAAATGCTTAAGTGATCTTCCTCCTTTATTCTTTTAACATGATGAATTGCATCAATTGATTTTTGCATGTTAAACCACACTTATATTTCTAGGATAAACTCCGCTTGGTCATGAAGTGTTTTTCTTTTTGTGTTTTGCTAGATTTTATTTGCTAGTATTTTCTTGAGAGATTTTCAGCTATGTTTCTAAGGGATATGTGTCTTGATAAAACTGAAAAAGAGAAATTTGAGGCCATAGTGTAGTATAGGTTTATAATGCTTACAACTAAAGAGTTGAAAGCCGTGAGGAAAATGTGTTGAAGATTTTGACAAATTTGCATGGAGATATATATTGCAAATTGTCATATAGTTTGCATACACAAACACTGAAACTAGAATTTAGGGTTTTTTGGTTTCTCTTATGTAGCAAAATTATTCTTTGCTCAGATAACAGAAACTTTTTAAAATTAATATATTCTGTTAACTCTGCTTTTTGAATATTCTTAAATCATTTTGAAAAAAGTATTCTTATTTTTTTAAGGTTAAAAATGTTAATAGTCATGGTTACTTATTTAAAAATATTGCATGTGACCATTTCTTGTCTTTGGATACTTACGACTTACGTTCGTTCTTGTCTTCTCTGCCACGTGTTCTTGATTTTGTCTTTTCCCAATCAGGCCCCAAACTCATAATAATGAAATTGTTACAATGACCTGTA
>RJWJ010027085.1:0-22496 GCA_004363605.1 Indri indri
TTTTTTTTTCTATATATATTTTTAGCTGTCCAATTAATTTCTTTCTATTTTTTTGGTAGAGACGGGGTCTCGCTCTTGCTCAGGCTGGTCTCCACAGAGTTTTTATACTATTTTTAGGGAGGCTACATGACATAGAGCCAGTGTTCTGAAAACAAAAGAACAAAAAGCAGGATGTACAATCAATATTTTAGTGATGCAGAGTCATGGGTGGAAACCCCATAGATCTCTGGCGCCTAAAGTCAAATTATAACCCTTGAAGTACAGCACATTCTAAGTTACAGATTAAACAAAGGACATTTTTCCAGCTACATATTACTCAGGAGTTGCACTCTTGACATACTTCCTTGAGGCAATCAGGCCTTGAGCCTTAGGTTAACCATTTCTAACCGCAAGCTTTGTACAGATGCAGATAGCGTTTATTAACATGATTTCACTATATCATTATATTTATTAGAGAATGGCACCAGCCTTAAGCAGGTGTCCAGGGAACAAAGGCGGGCAGTGAAGTCAGGGTTACAGTGACTCAGAGTTATGGGAACTATTTGCTCCACTGCACCCTGGAGCCAGAACATAGACGAAAAACCGATTACATTCTTAAGCAAGCGAATTCACAGAAGCAGATGGCAATCATTAATAAGAAACCAAAATTTCAGGTATTACATTACACTAACTTTTTAAAGACTTTGGTCTCACTAAATGGTTATCTGCTCTTGTCACCATTAATCATGAAAATATACTGAGTGCCCAAGATTTAACAAACTCTGTAAAGTTCTGTTCTTAATATTATTAGGAAGATGATGATACTGACCCTACCCTAGTGGGCCATGGGAATCGATGTATTTCTTCAGCGGTAGTAATTCTTTCATCTAACCAAGGGCATCTTTGCAAAAAGGCCATATGTATGTAGGGGCACTAGCCACAATTGGATGATAGTCCTTGGTTATGAAATAAATTGGGTCTAATTTGTCTAAACAGATACAACCCTGACCTTGATTTTAGGTGCTTATCATATGACAAGATCTCATTATTAGCCACTTGAGTAATTGCATTCACTGCCTCTTTTCCTTTCCTGGGTTAGGCGGAATTGAAAGATTTACTTGACAATGTTTTTCAAATGTTAATGTGCATACAAAATTACCTGGGGGATCTTGTTAAACTGCAGATTGTGACTCGGGTAGGTCTGGGGCGGGGCCTGACATTCTGCATTTCTAACAAGCTCGCCGGGGAGGCCTTAGTGCTGCTTGGTCCTCCATGGATAACACTTTGAGGAACAAAGTGCTAGACCATAAAGTCTCACCCAGTCTTTTCTGAAAGGTCACTGGTTCCTTCTCTTGGCATCTTATATATTTTTTTGATTCTTTATTCTTCGCTTCCTCAACTCCTTTATTTAACCATAAACCAGTCTAGTAGGATGGGCCAAAGAAGCAACCCTTTTTGATGGGTACCAAGAGTCCCTCCCCCATTCAGACAAAAGCCACTGATCTACCATGGTGCCTTAAATTCCCAATTCTGGAAAGTATTCTTACAGTCTCTAGTGAAGGGGGATGTAACCCAGGAAAGTAAGGCCAGCTAGCCTAGTTAGGCATTAATAAGACGGGGACACCAACCATTGTCAGCAGAGGGATTATTGAAAGAATGGTAGGTACACAGGAGAGTAAGTTTTAATGGTGTGGAAGGTACAGAACTTGGTACATAAAGGTACTGGGTGTTAGAGTGAGGTTGGATCAAATTGGATATAAGATGATAAAAGGAGAAACCAGCAGGACAGGAAGAGGTTTTGGTCTTTGTTTTATGTTTTGTTTTAAATGTATTGTCTACTTGATGATTCGTCTAGGGATATTATTGGTTAAGGTCCTGAATGAGTTCCCGTCACCCTCCCTGCTGGCTCTTTAGCATTCTAATGTAAATAAGGGATCACAGGGTTTGGCCAAATGGCCTGACCCTTGACGGCCTGCTGCTCAGCTAAGGCTCAGAGGCTGGTGCTTTGCTAAAGTCCAGACTAGATGCACCTGGAACCCAACCACAAAAGTAAGACTTGGCGACGTGGTGTTCCTCCACCAAGAGGCGCACCCCGTGTTGCTGCAGTCCCAGCTGGTTGGAAGCTCGTGGAAATTGGCTTTGAGAGCCACTAACAATAATGTAGGCGCGGCAGGGGTTGGCTGGAAGAGGTGATGTGGGTTGCAAAGGGCTAGCAGGCTGGCAGAGGGAAATTTACATGAGCTTTATAGCAAGGAGAAAGGGAAAATTGGCTGGCTAGCCCAGCCCCCTCCCCCGTCGGCAGAATGGGCTTTTATCTGAAAACGAAGAGCTGTTAAAAAACAGAAGCAGAAACTGCAGGACATTTTCTCAGTTTCAAAAATACAGCCCATTTTTTTCCCCTCCCATGTATATAAACAACAAAACCCGGGGACGGTAACGATATTGGTTCCCGTCAAAAGGACCTTTCCTTTCACACCCGACCTCTCTAGATCTCCCGACTTAACTCGGATCTTCCAGGATGGGGGTGGGGTTTTGCGGGATTTGATGAATGGAATGGTCCATAGGGAAAAAGAGTGCATAAACTCGATGTGAGAGATGAGAGAAGGAGAGTAACTTGAATCACGCACAGGCTCCAGCCAAAGAAGCTGGGTGGACGGTGAACCGAGGCCAAGCGACCAAGGCAGTGGACTGCAAAAGCGCCAGTCTGCGCTGCGCCTCCCGTACCAAGCAGTTGTAGGGGTGCTGGGAAACTTGCCCTTTCCCCCGAAAGTTCGCTGAAAGATTAACTCACAGTTAAGGCAGATTAAGACGAGAGAGATTTATTTATCATGGGCAGGGGGAGAATCACAGAGTGATTACCCAATATCCCAATGGCATCCAGATATTTTTATACTAGCGTCTTTTTGGAGGGTATGGAGAGATGAGAAATAAAGGTAATTCTGCTTAGGGGCAATAAATGGTTGCTAGGGAGGATGAAAAGATGAGGGAAACATTGACTTGTAAATTAACCTGAGAGACAGGTATTGTCTTTAAAATGATCTGGGCCGGTCTGGTTGCATTCTTTATCTTCTTTATGGCCATATATTGAAATAACAGAGCAAGGAAAGTTCATTGTTCTTTTGATTGGTCAGTCTTATTTATGCAGATAGAGGGAAAGCCCCTTCCAATGCTTTTTTTTCTGCCAGGGCTTTAATTCAAAATACTCTTTATATCAAGGCATCATATTTTGGGGTGAAATTTCCTGAGCTCCATACTCAACTCCTCCCTCTTGGATCCTGTATCCATCTCTCGCTGGCTCTCTGTGGCTAATGCAGAACGATGGAGCAGTCTCGGGAGAATAGCTGGAGAAAGCTCAGAGAAAGACAAATTAACAGGAGCCCAGCGCAGCAGCAAAGGCTGGAGAACAGCGCTCAGCTGACCCGTTAAATGAGCAATTCTGTAAAGTGTGTTAATCAGCGCGGCGCCCCAGAGTCTAGCAAAACACTCTGGGTGGCAACCTGGCGCGGAAACGCTACTCTTTATCGCCGCGATCTAGGAACGCGGCTGGTTCCTGGATCATAGTTTCCCCTCCCGCGTCTCGCTTAGAGAAAGCGGTTCCTTGGCTACTTGATGTTGGAGAGCAGGTGGTCAGGTGCAGGTTGGCGAGTTCAGCCTTGAGTCCCGGGACCCTACCTGCTTGTTCTGATTGGCGGGGCTGGAGAACTGTGAGACTTAAGGATCTCTTACTTGGGAGGGATGGAAAAGAGGAGTTTTCTTCAGTACTGGGAAGAGCTCGCATTCTAAGTAAAACTAGGTGGCCTGTGTCTTTAAAAATAAATTCCAGCCTGCGGGGAACCAAGCAGGTGAACTCGCAGCTGAACTAGATACCTGTTCAGTGGCTGGAACTGGGGACCAGGAGAGCTGGAAAACTTTGCTTAAGTGGCTTTCCACACCTGCACTCTGTTGAGCGCTCGCCCGAATCCTGTACGCCGGCCTACTCGGTACGGACGCTAGACGGCGCTGCCGGGACGCGCTTTCCTTCTCCCGGGAAAGGTAAGAGAGAAGCGCTTTTTTTTTTCTAACCAGGGGATGGGGGATTTGGGGTTGGCAGCCCTTTCCACTCTCCTCACTCTGCCTCCCCTCCCCGCGCTCCCAAACCCAAAGGGGTGTGGAAGAGGAGGAGGAGCAGAAGCAGCCCTTTTTGTGACGCGCCAGAGCGGTTCTCTCTAATTCCCACCTCCTCCCCGGTGCAATCAGTCAGCTAGGAGGCACCAAACTGTTAGCGACGACAACGCAGCTCTTGGTGACTTCCACTACCCTCCCACCCCCACTCCAGGCATATTTTGGAGGCGGCAGCAGCGGTGGCAGGATGTGAGGCGAGCCTGGAGCTCACTTCCCGGGCGCCCTTCCCTCTTCGGAGCTAAGGGGAGAGGTGTGGGCTTTTGCGCACTGGCTGGAGGGTTCCCTTGAAAGGCTGGAGCAGCGAACAGGCGGGAGGGAGGTGGGCAAGCAGAGTTTGCACCTGCCGCCTGCGCTTCTGTCAGGGCGAGAGGGCGGCCGGTGGGTCTGCTGCCTTCTGGAGTGTGTGCGCCTCACGAGGGGCGCGAGGGCCACAGGCTGAGGCGCCCGCGCCCAGGTGTGCACCGCTTGGCCGAGGGAAGGTGCGGCTGGAAAAAGGCTGCTCTGAAGCGAAGTCGCGCAGAAGGAAGAGTCTGGGAGGCAGGCGACTTAGGAGAATCTAGTCACTGAGGCAAGAGGTGGCACCTGCCATTCTAACTAAGGAGCTGAATGATTTTTAGGAACCTTCCGTAGCCTTCCCCTCTCCAGCTCCCCCCAAAGTCCTCAGAAGCTCCGCTGAACTCTAGGAATCTTCCCTGGTCGGGGGGAAGTTTCCTGGCATCCTCTTTGGCCAAGACAGGGAGTGGAAAAAACAGGGGGGGTTGTTCTGTCCGTTGCTTGGGGACAGAAGGTCTTCCTCACGCTTTCTCCAACCCCGCTCGTCTTTGGGTAGCCTGTCCGACCGCCCGGGAAGTCCGAGCCCGCGCTCTCGGGAACCCGGCTCGCCATCTCGCCCTGGACATGGAACTACACGCCTGAGACCTGCTGGACGTTTTGCTGGCTGTTCTGCGAGACTCAGGTAATGCCCGCTCGCAGAACTGGAGAGTTGGCTGGCGAGGGCCAGGGGAGAAGGCGATGCGCTCTCAGAAGGCATCAGGCCAGGCCGCGGCCAACGGAGGCTCTAGTTCTCCTGCAGCCCTGGTCCCCGTGCCTGGAAACTTGCCAGTTTGCTTTCTCTCCCTTCAGTCCTGCCAGAAAGTTTAGGGACCAGAGCTTCCAAGGCCAGGGGCTCTTCGCGTGGGAGGAGCGTGCACCGTCGGTCGGATGCCGGTGAGCCGGTGCGTTGTATTTCCGCGGCGGGATCCCGTGCTCTCTGCGGCAGGCGCGTGGGCTCTGCAGCCTGCCTGTAAGACAATTTCCCGCTGGCCGCTTCTGGTCCCTCTCATTTCTGCCCGCGGCCGCGAGAGCAACCTGCGCGGGGACAGGGCTCAAGGCGACTCCTGGGCGGAGCAGTGAGGGGTTCCCCAGCAAGGCGCTCCTCACTCCTGGGGATTCCCACCTAGCAATAGACGGGGGAGCGCGCTGGCGATTTGGGGTCATCTGTGTCTTTCTGCCCTGAGAGCCTGAAAGTACCGCCACGCGGACCCTGAGACGCCTCCTCTCCTCTTCCCGCAAGGATCCCCGCTGCCCCTTGAGCGGGTTTCCCAGACTGAGTGACCCCTCTCTTCACTGTTGCAACTGACCCGAGCCAAGTAGTGCTCCACATTCCTTGTAAGGAACCCCAGAGAGGGAGAGTAGGGGCAGCCACCCCTGAATGGCTCGACTTGCCTCTTTGGGCCCGGGGATGGAGCAACCAGCTTGGTCTGTCACTATCAGACGTTTAAGAAAAATGTTTTGGCAAGGAGACTCTGGCACAGAAAGTGTGTTATCATTCTGTTTCAGGGGTTTCTCCCGGTCCCTGCAGCCACCCCCTCGCCATCTATGCGATTTAAGGACTTAGGAGGAAACATTAGTAAACAAGTATTTAAGGTTTTCCTCCTGCCACCCACAAAAGTTGTGACTGGGCTGAAGTGCTGGAAAAGTACTCTCAGCTGAAAGCTATTCTGGAGCCTACCACGGGGGTTTCTGTTGTTGTTATTGTTGGAGCGGGGGAAATCTGTTTAGGAATATCTTGCCCCTGAATGAGGAAGCGGGACCTGCCCCCCACCACTACATTCAATCTCATCTCGTGCAGACTTCCAAGGAGGACTCTTCCTCTCCTTTTCTGACCAGAGAAACCAAGTTGTAGATTATTAAACATGCGGCACAGCTCGGGGCAGACCCGATGGAAGGAAGGAGAGCGGGAGGAAAGGACTAATCCCTGAGCCTGCAAGTTCAGCGGGCGTCCTACAGCTCAGGAAGACCCCCTTAGTTACAGCCCCTCCCCCCCGGAAGGAAGGAGTTAAGTTTTGGTCGGTGTTGGGGACTGGCACCCCCACCCCCAGCCTTACCGCTGAGGACCCCGACGGAAGGGGTGGCTCCAAGTCTCAGCCGCCCCGCCCCTTACCCGTGTGAACTCCGCAGTTTGAGGGCTGCCCTGGGCTAGAAGGCTCACGGTTACCCGCGGTGGAAGCAGATGATTTGGGGGCAGTAAAGTGTCCATGCAGTGTTGCACCACTGGGCTCTTTACCTACAGGGTCGCGGATACGTAGGCTTCCGCCGCTTCCTGTCGCTCAGAACGTGTTCTTCTCAATACCCCCGCGTCCCCAGGTAGGAATTGAGCAACTCCCCTGGGACCTAAGGAGAGCGAAATTCCCAGGTGTCCCGAGCCCAGGCTTCAGCGGAAGTGCCTACCTTCCCCCTTGCATCCTTTCTACTCCTCTCCGCCGAGCCATCCCTGCTCTAGGGCCACTACTATTGCACTGCGCGGTTGCTGGACCCATGCGTTAGCTCCAGCTCTAGAGCTGCCTGCTCACAGCTGGCTCTCCAATTTGAGGGCTGCCCTGGGCTAGACAGCCCGCAATTACCCGCGGTGGAAGCAGATGATTTAAATATAAAGCATTTAAATGTGGGTAAAAGGCTGTGGCATCAAAGGCTCCTGGCTCGCCCACTGTAGCCCCTGCTGGTCCGAAGGAGGGGCAAGCGGCGACCAGTGCTTCCTTGGTGACAGAGAGCCATAGTTGTTTCTGCTTCTGCGCAATAGGCCAAGGCCAGGCCTTCAGAGTAGTAGGGTTGGGGATTTAAACCTGGATTTGTGGCACAGCCTCTGCTACCCTCTCTGATTTCTGTTGGACCTTAACTCAGGTTGAGTAATCGGGCCATTTTCAGTTTCTGTGGGGCTCCTACCCCTAGTACTTATGTGTGCAGAGGCTAAAGGCACCGGGCAGGGGTGGGGGATATCGGGTGCCCCTGGAATGTGGCATTTACAGGTAAAATCCAGTCTGAGTCTTGATTTACCCATTCATTTCCTGAGACATAGTTCCTCAATTAAGTATAACATTCTTGTTTGCCAATGTGAACTAAAATAAAATCTTAAGCTCCCCCCAGCTGACTGGATGGGGCCCCTCTTGGCCAAGGGGATACCTTAAAACCGAGTTGCTGGCCATGAGAAGAGAGGTCAGACATACCTCATCATGGCCCCCTCCATTCTTGTAGATAACCTTTGTAACTCATTCACTGGCCTAACACTATGCCGGACAAACTTGGAGGTTCTCAATTTCTATAACAAATCACTTGAGTCTGGGTATATGGCCATTGGCTTGTCTCGGATTAACTGGCTTAACTTAAAACATTCCAAGCCTTTTAAATTTAATCAGGTCCCATTTATCTTTGTTGTTGCTATGATTGCCTTTGGCGTCTTCTTCATACCTTTTGTAACAACCTGAATGGAACTGGAGACCAACCTTTTAAGTGAAATATCACAAGAATGGATAAACAAAAACAATATTTACTCACTCTTAAATTGAAACTTATAGATCAACACTCATGGGTACATATAGTAGTAAAATATGACAGAAATCAAGCAGGTGGGAGGGTGGAGGACGGGAAGCGTAAATTCACACCTAAGGGGTACAATGCACACTATGTGGGTGATGGGCACACTTATAACTTTGACTCAAACTGTACAAAAGCAATTCATGTAACCAAAGCATTTGTACCTTCCTAATATTCTGGAAAAAAAAATCCAAGCCTTTACATAGTTTCATTTCTTTAATCAATTACAAATCAAACACTCTTTAAACTCTCCTGTAACCTGTAAGCCCCTGCTTTGAGATGTCCCACCTTTTCAGGCCAAACCAATGCATGCCTTCCATATATTGATTTATGACTTTATGTGTAATTCATCTCTCCCTGAAATTTATAACCCAACCATAGTGAGTCCACTTGCTCAAGGCTTCTTGGGCATGGCTCCAGGCCATGGTGCTCAAACTTGGCTCAGAATAAACCTATTTAAATTATTTTACAGAGTTTGGCACACCAATAACTGGCAATAGAGTCCATACATGCATGTGCTGCTTACCTGGGTGAGCTGATGGTGGGGCAACCTTGGGAACAGCCTGAATTACCCACCTAGAACATGTCTCCATGGGCACAAAGCCCACTGAAGCTTTATTTAACTTTAAGAGACATTCTAAAGAATCTTACCGTATAAGAAAGATGAATTATGAAGTGCCTATTCCAGTTTTGTTTAAAACAATAAGCAAACTTCACTTTATCAAACATGTTGGCTTCTGTAGTTCATTGATGTGGCTCAGTGCAAGACATTTGTTATTTGGGAAGAAGGGAAAAGGCTGGAAAAGTGAAATGAGTTAAAATACGGTTGAAATAATCATTTACTTTGGTAAAACAGAATTGTGTTCACATCTGTTCCTTAAAATCATCACCGTGTGCAGTGTGATGGCTTGACTATGTTCTGTGACAGGTTGAAATTTAAAGGGGAAAAATATGTTTCTCCCTTGTATTTGGATATTCTGTAACTGAAGCAGTAATGATCGTAGCCAGGACTGGTAGAGGAATGCACACACTGCCTTCTTCATTTGACGAGTACCATAAACTCCTTAGTGAAAATGCATTGTAATCAAGTGGAAGAGAGAAAAAAATCTCAGGTTTGAGCTCTTCATTAACAAGATATAACAGTAAGAAAAATCACCACTAAACCCCTGAGGTATGGGCTAACAGAGCTTTTCAGGGATAGATTCTAGCTGTAGCCAGCAGCTCACACCCCTTAATCCCTAAGACCTGTCCCTTGAGCCTGGGTCAGGAAGCCATGATCAGAGCCAAATTGGTGGAGAAAGATAAATGTTGAATGTGCACAATGTGCTTTAATTATCCTGAGCTAAGACTTGAGAATAAGCCTCTTATTATGTTTAGACTCGGAGCTGGCAGTGCCAAGCCAAGCATGTTTGTCCAATGTAAGGCCTGATGCAAAGATGTACTGTTAATACATGGGTCCATCTGGTGAAAGCCACCTCTTGTTGGGCTGGTTCACTTGAGCTGGCTCCTAATGACATCAGAGGCAGTGGAGTGAGTCCATTGTGGGCCAGTGTCTTTTGGACTTACCTGGCCACAGGCTTGGCTCCAAATCTTTGGTCAGATAATGCAAATACATATTCTCTGTGCCAAGGAGCCTGGCTTTAGCCACTTTCTTTATTTTTTCCATTAAATCTCACATCTTCATGTAGCCGTACCTTGGCTTTTCTCCTGAGTTCTAAAATGCTTTTTACCCCCAGGAGGGGGGCATGATGGAGGTATGTCTGACCTCTCTTCTCATGGCCAATAACTCAGTTTTAGGGTATCCCCTTGGCCAAGAGGGGGCCCATACAGTCAGCTCAGGGGAGCTTAAGATTTTATTGCAGTTCACGTTGGCAAACAAGAATGTTATACTTAATTGAGGAACTATGTCTCAGGAAATGAATGGGTAAATTCATTTAAATTTATCCGTTTAAATGGGTAAATTCATTTTGCATATTTGGGTGTTCTGTTGGCATGTAAAATGTATTCAAACCCCGATTTGACATTTCCCCCAAGCAATCTTTTGTTTTGTTTTTTTTTTGTCTGTTTCTTTTAGTGATGTCATCATTCTCTAATCCCAAGACTTCTGATCTCATTCATCTGTGATGACTCCTGTGTGCCTCATCCATTCCTGCCTTATTGCATTCTACCTTTTATTAAATGCCCTAAGAGCTGTCTCCAGAATAGGATTTCTCTGCATTCCTACAGCCCCTGCTTGCAGTCAGGTCCTCTGGATTCTCGACGTGGCCTGCTATAAAAGCCTCTTCTTGCTGTCTTTGGTGTGCTCTCCAATTCAGTATATCCTGCATATTAGGACTAATCTTCCTGAAGCCCATTTAGTTCTTTATTTAAAACTGTTGGATACCTAGTGAGTGGATGTTAAATGGTGTGGATTGTTATTGAATCTGAAATAATATCTAATAATTTGAGTTGCCTGTTAAATGAGTTGCTTCGTAAACTCTAGAAAGTTCTCCACCATTGCAGGCATGTATGTAGGATAGCATGGCCAGAGATTTGGCAGGAGCCCAAACCTCAGATTTGGGAGATTGGACAAGGTGACATTTGTTACTACTAACCTAGAAAGTCTATGTCATCCTTCCAACATCCAGGGACCCAAATAGTGTGTTGTCTCCTATCAGTTTTCCTGCTGAAATTACACCGTTTAAAAATCATTAGAACTGTGTTTTAAAGACTTCTTTTTCACAATCAAGTACTGTGCCCAAATAGGTTGTTTTGTTCTAGCTCACTTGGGTATGTACCACTCTAGGAAACATCTAAATCACTGTACTTTGTTATGAATTTTTAGCATTTATGTTGTGCTTTTTATATACTTTGTTAAATGCCTTACCCCTTTCCTTACCTTGCTTAATATTCACAATAATCTTGTGAGGTGGGCAATCTTTCCAAGTTGGGAAACTTTATTTTTTTCCCCATTTATTTTTTATTTGTATCTGTTCATGGGGGTACAAGTGCAATTTTGCTACATTGATATATTGCATTGTGGTGAAGTCAGGGCCTTTAGTGTGAAATTTTATTTTATTGATACCACAAATCTATTATTGCTCTGGAGTCCTGAGCTCAGATGACACTAGTCTAAAGGGACTTTATTCTCTTCTCACTAGCTGAAAAGTCAAGTCCAGATTCTTTTTTTTTTTTTTTTTTTTGAGACAGAGTCTCACTCTCTTGCCTGGGGCGAGTGCCGTGGCGTCAGCCTAGCTCACAGCAACCTCAAACTCCTGGGCTTGAGCAATCCTACTGTCTCAGCCTCCCGAGTAGCTGGGACTACAGGCATGTGCCACCATGCCCGGCTGATTTTTTCTATATATATTTTTAGCTGTCCAATTAATTTTCTTTCTATTTTTGGTAGAGATGGGGTCTCGCTCTTGCTCAGGCTGGTCTCGAACTCCTGAGCTCAGAACGATCCGCCCACCTCGGCCTCCCAGAGTGCTAGGATTATAGGCGTGAGCCACCGCGCCCGGCGCGTCCAGATTCTTTAACCAGGAATCAAAGGCCCTTTGATATTTAGCCTCAGTCTACCTAGGAAGCCTTATTTCTCACTACTTTCCTTCTTACATGACCTAGCCAGACTGGACCACTAAATGTTGTTCAATATAACCTTTGTTATACATCCTTTGTGCTTTTGCTTATGTCATTCTTTTATCCTGGAGTGCCTCCCTCCTCTCCTTTCCATCTCTACTTCTCTGCCTGCTGAGAATGAACCATATTCAAGAAGCAGCTTAAGTGATACCTCTTCCATGAAGCCCTCCCTAATTTCTCTCTCATGCTCCATAGCCAAAATAATTTCTCTCTTCTTGGCACTCCCTTGACAACTTTTTGATTCCTCTTTTATGGTTCTTACCTTGTTCTACAACCATTATAATTTATGTACCACTTTATCTCCCCTGCTAAATTTTAAACAACTCGAATGCTGTCTTATCTGCCTCTTTTATTCTGCAGACTGCCAAGCGTACAGGGGGCATCTGTTACGTGCTCATTTGAGCTGCCTTTGAGATCTCAGGGTTAGCCTTAGCATGTTACCATCGAAATGATAGCTTCAGGTTAAATAGGAAATTGCCAAATCTATTATCTGTCAGTGATGCTATGAAGCAGTACAATAGGGAAGTGATTTTAAAAATAACTGCTCTAGAAGTGCTCTATCCAGTAAATATGTGATCGTATACATTTAAATTGATTGCAGTTAAATGCAACTAAAGATTCGGTTCCTTAGTAACGCTAGCCACATTTCCAGGGCTCAATAGCCACATGTGGCCGGTGATTACCATATTGGAAAGTGCAGCCGTAGAGCAGTCTCCTCACCACAGAAGGTGTTTTGGACGGCACTATTATACAACAATGGTTCTCAACATTTATTTCCACCAGAAATGTGTTCACAAAGGTGACCGCTTTCACGGATTTATGCAGAGCCATTCAAAATTCCCAGTGCCCTCGTGCTGCCACTTCCCTTCCTTCTCAATACAAATTAGTTAAAATTGAGTCTATTTGGAGAGGAAATTAGATATTTACATCACATTAATCCCCCAAATAAATTCCAGATGAAATTCTGAAAAGGAAACATAAAGAACGTGACCTATAACATATAAATTATACTGGAAATTCCAATAATTTAAATATCGTGGTACTCATATAGGAACAGACAGGTTACCATAACAGAGCAGTGTCCAAAGAAATTAACTTAAGTATACTATGGATTTCAAGAAATGACAAAGGCATTTAAAATCCATGCATTGGATTTTAAAACATAGATTTTTTTCAATAAATGTGTTTAGGACAACAGGGGGAAATTTATTTATTTTATTTTATTTTATTTTATTTTTGAGACAGAGTCTGACTGTATTGCCCTGAGTAGAGTGCTGTGGCGTCAGCCTAGCTCACAGCAACCTCAAACTCCTGGGCTCAAGCGATCCTCCTGCCTCAGCCTCCCAAGTAGCTGGGACTGCAGGCATGTGCCCCCATGCCTGGCTAATTTTTCTATTTTTGGTAGAGACAGGGTCTCACTCTTGTTCAGGCTGGTCTCGAACTCCTGAGCTCAAGCGGTCCCCCTTGGCCTCCCAGAGTGCTAGGATTACAGTCGTGAGCCACTGTGCCCAGCTGGCACGGGAAATTTAATAAAGCTACATCTATGCTGACTATTTAAACCAAAGTTTTTAATAATTCCAGCCGAATCAAAAATTTAAATGTAAAAAAATAAAACTATAAAGGTATTTGGAAATATATTATTTTGAAATCTATATTTAATTACAATTTAACATTTTATTTTTATAATGTTTTTACAGTCTCGAGATGGAGAAGTCTTTTCTAATCATTTTATGAAAATTGAAGACTTGAAAAGATTAATACATTTAACCTTCAAAAAAGTCTATAGGGCAAAAAAAAAATACCATAATCAAGCTTAAAAAAAAAATAGAAAAAATATCTGTGGCACATAACTATGGGTAGATAGTCTAAATATATAAAGAACTTCTGTATGTTAATTATAAATCTAATAAAAAATGGGGAAAATTCATGAACAGAACATTCACGAAAGAAGGAATACCAAACTGACTTTCCAAATAAAAAAGAATGGTTTTCACATATCAGATTAAGAATGTTTAAAAGATCAATGGAACACAGTGTTGGCAAGGCTGTGGGGATATGGATGATCTAATACACTGTTTCAGTTGGTTCATTTCCAAAAGTTGGGTTGGCAATCTGTATAAAAATGTAAAGCACTTTCTATGTTCTAGCAATTTCACTAAGAATTTATTGTAAGAAGATAAATGCAAGTGCTAAAAGATGCATACACAAGGAAGTTCATTAATGTTTATAGTGCCAAAACTTTGGAAGCAATGTAAGTGGCTCTAATAGTGGATTGACTAGGTCAATTGGGATGTACCATTTTAGTCAATTTGCACACATTAAAGATAATGCAGACCTACATTTTTTGATATGTAAATATATCTATAAATACAATTTAATATAAAAGGTAGGTTACAAAGCAGTATAATTCAATGTCTGTACTTGTCTATTTCTGTACTTGTATATGTATTTTTGTACATCTATGTGTGCATATAAGCATATGAAATATATAGGACATTTTTCACCAAAATGTTAATTATAGATGGAGGGATTTTGGATTTTCTTTAAAAAAAAGTCTGTTCGTACTCTTAATTATTTGTATTTATAGTGAGAATAATAAAACCATATACAATATAATGCATGTAAAATGCTTATCTGAATACACAGTCCTCAAATGTTTAATGCATGGTGGCAGTTATTATGCTTATTAATTTACAAGATAAGCTAGTCAAATGCAAACTTCAAAAGGATTCAAGTGCTAAACACAAAAAGTATATAATAACTAAAACAAAATAAGAGTAACTTGGGAGAAGGAGTTTCTAATAATAACAATAAAGGAAGAAACAATCAAGAAAAATAGATCATTTTATATAGACATTGAAATATATATGTATAAAACATACGACAATAACAGATAAATTGGAAAAAATAATTGTAATATTTGGTTGATACAGGTCTATGTTGACTCCAAAATACAACTTTCTATCAGCTAACCACCTCTAAATAATAAACTGTTGTTTGGACTCTTATATTACAAACATACATTGTATATATCCTATACATACATGTAGTTATTGAAGTATTTCAGATCCTGCCTCTGATAACACTTACAATATTGCTGGAGAAATATGCATTGGTGGGGAAAGGACCATATACTGTAATTTCCTGGTTTAATTAGACAAGGATAAAGCCTCATAACTTAGCATGGACTTACCCTGTTCCATAGTTCCACTATAGTGGCACTAGCAGCTGTAAATCTATAGCATGTTATGAAACTGACAATGCCATATTGCATTTGGACAAATATAGTTAACAATACTTACGACTTGTGGCAGTGTCACTTAAAATTGTAGCTTTACTGTAGTCCCAGCTACTCGGGAGGCTGAGGCAGGAGGATCGCTTGAGCCCAGGAGTTTGAGGTTGCTGTGAGCTAGGCTGACGCCAGGGCACTCACTCTAGCCCAGGCAACAAAAGCGAGGCTCTGTCTCAAAAAACAAAACAAAACAAAAAAAAAATTGTAGCTTTAGCACAGTGATTTGGTTGATGCAAGATCCAATGAAAAGAAATGATCATCTGGATCTGCTAATACATTTTTTTTAATCTGTGCAATAAACCCTTCATGTTTTCCTGTCATGGAAGGTGTACCATCTGTGCATATACTCACTGAATTTACCAAATTCAGTCCAACTTGAAGACATGTATCTTGAAAGTTGTCGAAGATATGTATTCCGGGTGTTCTGTTCACAAGAGTGCCCAAAGTGTGTGACTCTTTGCAACAAAGAAACTCATGTGTTATGACCGGAATGAAGTATAAAACCTGTGCCTAGTCAGTAGTATCAGTTGATTCATCCAAAGCAATTGAATAACATATATTTTCCTTTTGAAGTATTGTATGAAGTTGTTCTGTTAACTTGAAGGCTAATTCATGCTGCCAATCAGTTATTGTTCTCCTTGAAAGAGGCAGTTGTTTGTACTTTGAAATGTTATCGGTGTCTAAGCATCCTACAACTCTGACAGTGAATTCTTTTGCAATTTCTACTCACTGAATGGCTTCCCTTTTTTTCTGAGTATATAAGCTACTTTATAAATTGCTTCAGTGGTGTTATTTCCAGGTCTTATTACTGCTTCAAAGAATTGTCTTAGCTTTTGCTTTTCATCTTTTAATTTCTGCAGTACAACCTTTTGTACCTCTCCCTCTAAATTTAAAATATTTGTGGTCCTTATGAGTGTTATAATGCTGATGGGCAGTGAATTTGTTTAATATTGATATTGCAGTATCACAAAGCAGGCAAATCATCTTATTTTTTAGCAGAAACAAGATAATATTGCAATTCCCAATCCTCATTAAAAAATCTGTTTTCTCTTGGTCTTCTTTGACATGATGGGCTGTTAAGCAGACAGAATTAAGAACTGTCAAGCTGTACAACTATTCACAAATTCTACTTCAAACAGAAACACAATGCACCGTTGTCAAAAGCTGATAACAGACTGGTGTACTGGACCCCCATAAACTGACCAACCAGCCTCCTGTGGGAATGGCGCCAGTCAGGCAGGGAAAGTTTGAACTAAATCATGAGTGTAGCAGCTGTCAGTTTAGCCCTTATGGCTTACTAATGTTCTGATTGTGCCAGTCAATCTGGGAGGATTATTTTGTTGAAACTTGTTTTATTCTTTGGTATTTTAAATACGTTCACTTTAAAAATAAAATAGAACTATAAAAGATGAAGAAAAATGTATTAATAAAAATAAAAGCATTTGTTTTTGTAAAATTTGGATTCAGTCAAAAGGCTGTGCTTAAGGACCTAGAAGGCCACAGGTTTCCCACCCCTGTTCTAGACTCATTATCTTATCACTAAACATGTGAAGAAATACCTCCCCCCATTCTCGGATCAATCTAACCACCACGTTTTCTGCTCCAACATCTGATATATGGCTGAACTCCTCTGGAGAAAATCATACCTGTGTCAGTACAGTGTATGTTCTTAACGTCATCTTGGCCCTGCAGAGTTGCTAGGAATACCTTTTTCATGTACCTATTCAGCTTTCTTTCCCATCTGTTTTCCATGGTTGCCATTTCAAACACTCACCATTCATCTCAGGCTACATTCTTCCATTCAAGCAGTTGCTCTTGCCTTTTATTTCACTGTCAGACTTGACTTTCTATCTCTATTCATTCTCTCTGCCTGCATCCTCCTCCCCATCCCCCATACTCACTTAATTCCCTAGTGTTTTGTTGAAAGTGAATAATTCCACTGGAAAGTTTAGGAATTCTATGTCCTCAGTTATCCTCTGTTTTCTTTGTGAAGTAACGGTAGTTGGGAAGGAAGTTCGAATTGCTCATTATAGCTTGGGGGAAAGAGGTCATTAAACACAGAAGAATGGGTTAACATTGAGGGTTCAAATGATGTTGGGTATCATGAATTTATGAGTCTACATAGCTGTGTAGTTTTTTCAAGCTGTGCTCAGGTATAAGAATGGAGGCAGTGGACAGGTGAGTTGATCCAGGGCTGAATTTTGCCAGAAGGATTCAATGGAAGGACAATAGAATGAGAAATTGGAGATATAAGTACAAGTTGTGGAAGTGATGAACCATGAATTGAAACTGTATAGAAAAGGAGCATCAAGGACTGACAGGTAAGGTAAAAACTGGTTGTGAGGTGGAAGGAAGTGCAAGGGTAGTCAGGGTCTATGTGAGGAGGACCCAAGAGCAGGTTGGCGAGGCAGCCCAGCAGTGGCTAGGGCTTATGCGAGCAGGGCATCTGAGGGATGGTAGCCCTGCAGGGGTCAGAGCCCATACCAGGAAGGCTGAATGGAGTGACAGCCTGGGCAAGATGGGATAGTTGAGTACATACCAAGAGAATATGCGAATAAATGGATATATTAAGAATAATAGGAGTAGCCTTCTCGCTGTTACAGAAAGCAGTTACAAATATGGAAAGGGGTGAGGCTAGAAGGGACTCCATGGTGTTGAATTGGAAGTATCAGAGTCAACTCATGGCTATCTCTATCTCCACCCTATATATGTATGTATATTTCTTTCTTTTTTTTTTTTTTTGAGACAGAGTCTCACTCTTTTGCCCGGCTACAGTGAGTGCCGTGGCGTCATCCTAGCTCACAGCAATCTCAAACTCCTGGGCTCAAGCGATCCTCCTGCCTCAGCCTCCCGAGTAGCTGGGACTACAGGCATGCACCACCATGCCCGGCTAATTTTTTCTATATATTTTTAGTTGTCCGATTAATTTGTTTCTATTTTTAGTAGAGGCGGGGTCTCGCTCTTACTCAGGCTGGTTTCGAACTCCTGAGCTCAAACAATCCGCCCGCCTTGGCCTCCCAGAGTGCTAGGATTACAGGCGTGAGCCACCGCGCCCGGCCAGTATATTTCTATCTATCTATGTAAATGAGTGTGTATCTAATACATATGTATATTTCCTAACTCTGTCCATTGAGAGGGTTGGGAGCAGCAACACCTTAGTAGCAATGAACATAAAAAGTACTCGCATTTTGGTTCCTAAATACTAATCTCCACTAAAAGTAGCCATAGTTCTTTGGAGAAATTGCTTATCTCAGGCCTGAGGCAGGGAAGCAACAGGATGAGCCTGGAACATCCTGGGCTGCCAGAAAATAAGAAGTGCTCAAAGAATGACGGGGGCCTGTCAAAAGACACAGAAGAGCGTTTGAAGAGGCACCTCCTAGCAATATCTGGAAGACTGATAGGTAATGAGTGCAAGAATAGAGAGAATGCTAAAGCTGAATGACGTGAGCCTCAAAGTGGCAGAGGTTGAAATGGCAGTGTGAAAACACCTTACACATCTTCTGATTCTGAGCTGGATCCACCAGAGACAGCTGAAGTGGGCCCTTTGATGTACAATCAGTCCCAGGGAAGAGAGTGCGTGGTGAATGGTGGAAAGGGATCTGGAGGTACAAACAGAAGGTATATCCAGCGCAGTATGAGGGAGATAACAGGCAACAGGGAATCCAACAAAGGGAAGAAGAGAAGCCCCAGCATATCAGTTGTGCAAGTAAGTCAAGAGAGCAACTCATTTAGATTTTGAGCAGGAAGGGGAAGGGCTCCAGGAGGGATGTTCCAGGAAAGTTATTTTCATAAGGGTTTTTAAAGATCTGTTGAAGAGTTTGGGGGCACTTGGTTATAGGGATATAGAAAAATGAGTCATGCAAAAATGAGACAATTATTATAATATATTCTCATAACTGTGGGAAAAACAAAAGTACAAGAGAGGAAATGAAATAATACACTATTTGGTTCAAAAGTGAATATTCATAACGTAAAATTCTGGTATAACTGTATTTGAAGAATTGAAGGAGGACAGCTGGTTATTATCTTTCAAATTAGGAACTCAATAGATAATATATAAAATGGGCTAATTAAGAAGTAGAAATGTGAGCATATTATTTATAAACATGTAGATATATAACAGAAGAAACAGCTTAAAAAGGTGAAAGTTGTCTTTGGGAAAAAGGATTTGGGCGGCAGAGGACTGCTGTTTTATATGTCTTGCAGTATTGTATAACTATTACTTTGAAGATAAATTTCAAAAAGTTAAAGGTGCAAAGAAATGAGGGCATGATTTCATTAAAGTGTATGTATGTGTATATATACACACAAGTATGTATGTATTTGGTGTATATCAAGTTGTGTGTGGTTTATATAAAGATAGAAAAAAGTGTGGAAGTATTGATTCCAAATTGATACTTTTTTTTTTTTTTCTTTTTGAGACAGAGTGTTGCTCTGTTGCCCTGGGTAGAGTGCAGTGGTGTCATCACAACTCACTGTAACCTCAAACTCCTGGCTCAAGGGATCCTCCTGCCTCAGCCTCCCGAGTAGCTGGGACTAGAGGCGCATGCCATGATGCCCAGCTAATTTTTCTATTTTTAGTAGAGACGGGGGTTGGGCGGTCCTCACTCTTGGTCAGGCTGGTCTCGAACTCCTGAGCTCAAGCAATCCTCCCGCCTCAGCCCTCCAGTGTGCTAGCATTACAGGCGTGAGCCACCACGCCTGGTCCAAATTGATACATTTTTGGGGAGAAAACCAGAAGGGGAAAGAAGAGATGATTGATTTTTTTTTTCTTTATTCACTCCTATTTTTTTGATCCATTGCAACAAATCATTACTTTTGTAATTTAAAAAAACTGTAAAAGGAAAAATTTTTAAATGGCTTCCATGATTTTTCTCTGCTGCACAGTAATGGGTTTTTATTGAGTCTATCTTTTTGGTAGGCATAACAACTTTCACTTAGAAAAATTTCTACTACTTTTTAGTTATGGCTGTAGCTTACCTAGTTTATGATTTCCCTCTGATAGAAAACGTGGCAGAAACTGTTTTCTAAAAAGACCTGCCTCCTTTAAATAGATCACAGTGAGTGTACAGAGTGGTTTCAGGACTTTGGATAGGAATGTCATTACACAGCTCTTTTGGCCACCAAAAACCCATGGTTGAAGATAGTTTTCCAGTTAGGAGCTTTTCAATAATTGGGTCAGGAACCACAGAGACCTCCCTCCTGGGTCTGGAATTCTTTTCCTGGGCCTTATATTTGTTACTTTATACTTTTAGCAAACACTGCCCCCAAAGGAGACCCTAAAGTCATTTAATTCACACAGGACCAAGCTTTAAAAAATAACAACTATTTATTGAGCACTTAACAGCAAGTCTGTGAAGGAAGCATATATTCACAGGGAAAAGAAAGAGCTGTGATCAAGAAGAGTACCCAAGGTAATGGCAAGTGCTACATTGGGATTCATAACCTCAACTCCATGTTATTCTCTCTCTGCCTTGCCCTGTAACCTTGAGCATGTCACTTCCCTACCCAAGTTCTAGATTTCCTCTTCTATAGAGTTGGGAGGTTGGACTAGATCGATGATTCTCAAACTTTAGTATGTATTTGAATTACCTGGGGTGCTTGTTACAAAGGCAGCTTCGTGTTCCCTCACCCCCAGATTTATCGAATCAGATTCTCAGAGGGTGAGGGGACAGAAATAGGTACTTTTTTGAACATGCTCCCCCCGGTGGTTCTGATACATGTGGTTCTTGAACCACACTTCGAGAAAGTCTAGACTGCAAGGTCTTTCCAACTCCAATATTCCATGACGCTATCCAGGTGGCACTGGTAGGGATATGATTGAAGGGCAAAGTGGAGTTGAAGGAATGATTTTCCTCAGTAATTCATTGAGTCATCAAATATTTAAGAGCCTACTATGTGCCTATTCCGATTGTCCAGTTTTTCTATGTATGTTTTATTGATTTTGGTGACTTGGCAAGGAATTGGGGAATGGTTAGCTTATGAAGAATAGTGTCTTTTAATATCTGGAGCAGTGCTTAGTGATGTGCATGTTAATTAGAAACTGATATAAGAAACTTTAAGATTACTCATAATAGCAAAAAAGTAGGAACAACTCAAATGTCTATGAACTGATGAATGCTTAAACAAGTTGTGGTATATACATATTATGGAATATTGTCTGTCAATATAAATGGAATGAAATACTGATACCTGCTACAAAATGGATGAGCTTTGAAAACATTATGCTAAGTGAAGGGAGCCAGACACAAAATTGCCACATATTGTATGATTCCATTTATATGAAATGCTTAGAATAGGCAAATCAATAGAGACAGTAAGTTGATTAGTGGATGCCTAAGGCTGGGCTTGGGGCATGAAGCTGGGTGAATGGGGAGTAACTGCTAATTGGTATGGGTTCCTTTTTGAGATGATGAAAATGTCTAAAATGGATTGTGGTGATGGTTGCACGACTCTGAATATACTAAAAAACGTTATATACTTTAAATGGGTAAATTTATGGTTATGGCATGCAATTCATACCTCAAAAATGCCATATATATGTATATATATTTCTGTCTATATCTAAAAGAAAAAGCTGTAAGATCACTTGGTGACTATTCACCAGTTAGAAGAAAGCATACCAACCCTTTTTTTTTAAATTTATTTTTTATTTTTTTGAGACACAGTCTTGCTTTGTTGCCTGAGCTAGGGTGCTGTGGCATCAGCCTAACTCACAGCAACCTCAAACTCCTGGACTCAAGCGATCCTCCTGCCTCAGCCTCCCGAGTAGCTGGGACTACAGGCCTGCGCCACCATGCCCGGCTAATTTTTTCTATATATTTTTAGCTGTCCAGATAATTTCTTTCTATTTTTTTAGTAGAGACGGGGTCTCACTCTTGCTCAGGCTGGTCTCCAACTTCTGAGCTCAAATGATCCTCCCGCCTCCCAGAGTGCTAGGATTACAGGCGTGAGCCACCACCCCGGGCCTACCAACCCAACCCTTAATATAAGTGGCAAACCAAACCCATGCTGGTTTTAGCAGTCTCTCTTGTACACATGTATTTTAAATCACTTTTTGCTCCCCATTTCAGGTGGGCCTTAGGAGACCATCGTGTGTGCTAGTTAGGTACTCTGAAACAATTTGTTAGTAGATAGTATGTAAACCTTTGTTGTGTTTGCGTTAAATTCAAGCAATTCTGTTCTTTCACGCACCAGCCCTCCCCACTGAGGTCTGTGGCCTGTTAGGAACTGGGCCTCACAGCAGGATGTGAGGGGAGTTGAGGGAGGGAAGCTTCATCTGTATTAACAGCCACTCCCATACTGTATTTACAGCTGCTTCCCATCACTGCCTGAGCTCACCTCCTGTCAGATAAGTAGGGACATTAGATTCTCATGGGAGCAGGAACCTTACTGTAAACTGTGGATGCCAGGGATCTGGGTTGCATGTTCCTTATGAGAATTTAATGCCTGATGATCTGAGGCAAAGCTGAGGTGGTGATGCTAGTGCTGGGGAGTGGCTGCAAATAAAGATTATCATTAGCAGAGAGGTTTGACTGCATAATAAATGTAATGTGCTTGAATCATCCCAAAACCATCCCCCCTCCCCCTGTCTGTAGAA